>CAJGYO010000215.1:0-82073 GCA_904845875.1 Miscanthus lutarioriparius
ACACACACAAACCCAAAGCCCAACCTTGGCTACGCCGGGCGCATGCACCAAGTAGTGTCACGGGCGAAACAAGCGCATACTGATGTCCGTGCCCTCAGGCTCTTCGGTCAGCACCGCATTAGGCACGGTCGCGAAGCTGCTCACCCGGAGGCCATCCTCGCCTTCTTCCAGCCTCGCGGTGTCGAGCCAAGCCAAGCCATCAGAGCTCACCATGCCACATGGGCACATGTGCGAATTACACGCACACCAATGATGCCATGCGAGCCTCGAGCAACATCGCTTGGTCGCCCATGACCGCGATCACCGCACTTTCGAGGAGACGCCGCACTCACTAGCATGGGGACCTGGACTTAGCCAAATGGATCCATGGCGTAGGAGACGCCGTAAAGGACTTGTCATCAGAAACTCGTCGTGGCCAAGCCATGCCGCCCGGCGAAGAGTTACCATGACCTCATCGTGAACCACAAGCCGTAATTGGACCACGAGTATTAATCGCCGCATCATGGACCGCAGTTTCCTTTCTTTGGTTTATACGACGGTTCCGTGGAACCACGTGGTCCGTGTTTCACCATTGTTTCGCTACCACGAGTCACGAGAACATGCCGCTGAGATCTACGGGATTCACACTCAAAGGCCTTTTTGAAGTAGTCTCATTGCACAACTCACGGACAAAGCCCTAGTATACACCGCATGACCCAGCATCGTCGTCCGCCGTTATATTGGGTCCGTTTCCCCACCGTTGTCGAGACCACCGCTGTCGGAGACCACCGTTGCTAAGACCACTATTGCCGAGACCACCATTGTCGAGCACCGCCATTGCCGAGACCACCGCTATCGAGACCACCATTGTCGAGACCACCGCTGCCGAGACCATCGCTGCCGAGACCACCGCTGCCGGTGAGACCACCGTTGTCGAGATTACCGTTGTCGAAGATTACCGTTGCCGAGATCACCATTGCGTCGAGACCACCATTGCCGAGACCACCGTTGCCAAGACCACCATTGCCGAGACCACCGCTGTCGGAGACCACCATTGCCGAGACCACCATTACCGAGACCACCGATTCTTTGAGACCACCGCCGCCAAGACCACTGCTATCGAGACCACCGCTGCCGAGACCACCGTTGTCGAGACCACCATTGCCGAGACCAATCGCTGCCGAGGCCACCATTCTTCGAGGCCATCATTGTTGCGAGGCCATCATCACCGAGACCACCATTGCCGAGACTACCGCTGTCGAGACCACTATTGCCGAGACCACCGCTGTTGAGACCACTGCTGCCAAGACCGCCGCTGTCGAGACCATTTGCTGTTAAGACCACCGTTGTCGAGACCACATGGCCTCATTGTCGGGACCACCATGGCCTCGCTTGCCAAGACCACACCATGACCCCGCTCTACCGCAAGTCGTATTCTCCGGGCCATGAACCCAAGTGGTATGTCTTACCGAGACCATGGAAAGCCCCATCTCGCATCTTCCAGATATACGCATATCTATCTTGTTGGGCCCTATTCTTACGAATTCTATCTCATCCATGAGTGTCTTACGTGAATTCACTTATCACCTAGCTATGGAATGTGCTACTCCGTAGTCGCGGTCGAGTTGTTGCGTCCTTTCGGCCGTGTTTGGTTCTTATTATCGCTGGTTGTTGGTGTTGTTGTCATGTGTCGAGCCTTCGAGCTTACCGAGGATCGTACTCGCTAGGATGTTACGATCACGGGATCCTGTCTCGCCATGACCGTGATGCTGAGTGTGACTCGACCCCTCGTCTTTTAGTTGACTTCATAGTACCACGAGTGTTAGCTCCTGCCATCGGCCCTAGAACATGGTCGTGATGGATTCAATGTTGATACTAACATCGATGCGGATATCACCCGCACGCCTTGAGCCTTCCATGACCTAGTTCTATGGGGAGAAAACCTAGGAGTAAACAATCGTGGAATGATGAATGCCAACTCAGAGGGCATAGCTTTGTGGCCGCGAGTTCACCTCGCCATGACCATGGAGCTACGCCTCTCTTTCGCTTTTAGTTGCTTCTTCGTGCTCAAACCCCCATATGCTTGTACCTTGTATGACCATCACATTTCTTTGGTTCCTGCGGTGACAACCGCACCGCTATGAATTAGAGAGATGTCTTAGTGCCAGTGCACCTAAGTCGGGTACCCTACGAGTGGTTTTATGACTTGGTGTTTGTGGCTTCCTTCAATACACCGCCTTTTTCGTCAGTGGGTGTGAGAGTGTTGGAAGAAGTAGACCTTGTTCCTTGTTGTTCTTGCTCTTGTTGCACCGCTTAGCCCGCTTCTGCTCGATTCCGTCTTGCCCATGACGATTGGATCAAAGACCGGACTATTCCCTTTGGGTCAGAAGCTATGGTCTATGTCGTACCTCGAACCCATGCGTAATTAATTCGATCGACCGTCTAAAACCATATTTCCCAAGATGTGTCTCGAGAACATGACATGGATGTGCCTAGCTAACCCCACATCTTTTGCCGTGTTGAGCGACTCTCTTCTCGGCCCGACGTTATTATGTCATGTGGATCGAGAGGAACCGTTGATGTCCAATCTCTTTGCGCTCTTGCTTTCTACCATAGCAGGCGAGCCAAAGCACGTTGGAGCCAAGTTACAATAGTGTTAATCGTCCTTGTTGCTACGTGGCCAATTGTGACTTGTGGGATAAGGCTATAAGAGCTGAACCGTTGTTCTTTTCTTTCAATACCGACTTCCAATCCTCGTCGATTCAATGACACCGGATCGGAAGATCGTGAGCCATGGTGTGCTATGGATAAGCTTTGGCTTAAACCATCTATCCTAAAGCCATACTGGCTTGGCCATGACTTAAGCTTGTGCTTAGCAAACCACCATTTGTGATTCTTGGCCCAATGAAATCGAACAACCGCCGAGAGGGCTAAGCCATGTATCTCTTATTGCCTCACTGGTGTTATTAGATTTTCCTGCGTCTTGTCGTCTTTTCAAGTGTTGAGTGCTCTCTTGCCTTGCGTGTCGCTTCACGGAGAAGCTGACGATCAGACCAAGAGAACGTGGGACGATGACAAGGATCATGGAATGGAGTCAACACGGGGAGGAGGTGACCCCGCTAATGGAACACCAACAAATGGAGAATTGTACCACTACTACCTCTACATCGCAGGTGTCATGGCAGCACCTCTTTTAGAGAATCCTATTAGACATTGCATAATATCTAGAATCGCTAGCGCTTTATAATTATTCCTTTGCTAAAACTTTGATGCATGCTACTACCGAGCCATTATTACCTCGATGCAACCCACTCTACCACGTCACCTGCTTTGCATGATTCGGCCGCTTATATATGCTTACTTGCCTCGCTTGCTTGCATATTACACCACTATACTTATTATTAACTCCACTTTGCATTGTATCGGGATGTGATCTTTGGTGGTGCACCCCTGGGAATGGTTTGGCTATGGGTGCGACTTGGTGGTGTGTGAGCGTGTTGCGTGGTGTCTTGGGTGCGTGGAGAGTGAGGGTTGTGTCGACCGAGGCTGGAATAACGACGAGCCTGGGTGAGTCTTGCCATGTGGTGCTACCCGGCACTTGGATATGGTAATTGGAGGTGGCCTTGGGTGTGAACCTCGGAGAGGTGGAGCCTGGGTAGAGGTGCTGTGGTGGCACGTAAAATGGAAACCCTGATGAAGACATTCTAGCTTGGTCATCCCTAAGGACTTACTAGTACTCAGACTCACCAGGAATCCTTTACATCCCACTCGCCCTATATGGTGTGGGACGGTCGGACTACTTGGTAGAGCGATGCCACTCTTGCTAGGCTTAACGTGTAAGGAGGCACAGGGGTGCGCGGTTCTTCCCCACACCCTTTCGAGACTTCAGGAGGCCTTGTGGACCGGCTCTTAACATCCAGAGGGCCCCGGCTCGTTCTATGACTCATGAAGACGGCCATCCCAGATTAGACTTGGGATGTTCTAGGGCTGAGAGGTAGGGTGGCGTCGTTCTAGGCTAGCAAGCGGCCGGAATTTGCCTAGACAGGGCACCGTCGAGGATGGCTATCTTGTGGGTATGTGAAACCTCCACTGAGTGTATGGTTGATCGATCGATACATATGCCGACTTGTTCGCTATGGACCTTTCATGGGTTTTGCTTAAACTAGATAGGAGATGAGTCCTTCTTTTCTCCCTCTAGGGATGGGGTATTTTCTGGTCATGAGCCTTGGGGCTGCGGGCCGTTGAGACAAGGCTGAGAGGGAGTTGGCCTGTCGACTTGAGTGTGTGAGATGAGATAAGGTGTGGTGGTGTGGAGATGGTTTGGGATGGATGGTTGGTGGATGGATATGGATGGATGTGGATGTGTGGCTGGGGATGTGTTAAAACTGGACATTATTATTACATTACTATCTGTTATTTACTTCTCATGCGCTAAGGATGCGAACCATAGCCAAATGTTAGGATCGCCAGATCCTCTTGTTTTATCTTTTTCCACTAAAGCTCATCGGTCTTGACCATGGCCTCGCACACATCTCTGGCGGTGTGTAGATTTCCGCTTCTCGGAGATGCCGACTATAGAAGGATTAGGAGGTCTCGTGTGCTCACGCTCAAGTTTGGTTCGGAGATGGAATCACGCTGACTACGCCAACTCGATGATGACCCGTGAAGGAGAAGCCTTCACTCTATAGTCTTCCGCTAGATTAACTCAGTAATAGGTGTGTTCCCCAGTGATGTAATATCTTGTATTCTTGTAATCTTATGATGTATGACTGTGATATTGACTGATATATGATAATATGATGGAATCAACTATTGGTTTCATCATATTATAATTCATTCTGTGGATTTTCCTTCATGGAAAATTGAGGATGTTTCACCGCCGCCAACGCTTACATCGTCAGTTTCCCCGGCTGCCCTACCCCTGGCCGCTGCAGCTTGATCGCCTGCCAGGCCGCTTCGGGCTGCCCTCGCTTTGATTGCGCCATGCCCCCAGCCAGCCCTGCCTCGGCCAGCGCCCGTGTGGACGCCGCCTAAGCGCTGCTGTGTTTGACCCTATTCCCGACCGTGACTCCGACCCCGACCTCTGACGCCTCACCCTAACGCCGCCGCCTACCCGATGCTGCTCAAGTATGCCTTCTCTCTTGTTGTTGTCGTTGTAGTGATTGTTGTAGTAGTATTAGTTGTACTAGTAGTGCTAGTGGTAGTAGTAGTATTAGAAGGAGTGGTAGTAGTTGTACAACTAGTGGTAGTAGTAGTAGTAGAATTAGTGGTAGTAGTAGTAGAAGTAGTGGTAGTAGTTGTAGTAGAACTAGTAGTAGTAGTTGTAGCAATAGCAGTAGTAGTAGTAGTAGAACTAGTGGTAGTAGTAGTAGCAATAGTGGAAGTAGTAGTAGAAGTAGTGGTACTAAAGGGATATATTCTTCTGCATGGATTGATATCCAAACTACATGGCTTCTCTTGAGACATATGTGCTTGTCGGCCATCGTGCCGTTGTTTTTTGTAGGTTTTGGAAACCTCACCATGCAGGGAAGGTTCTGTCGATTTTTTTTTAAATGATAGTATTTTGTTCCATTTTTGTAGAGAAGAGCCCATCGGAGCTGAGTCGGAGTTCCCGTCGCCGTGCCGGTCTTCCTGCACCGCGTCGCCTCGCCACTGCACTGACCCGCCACGGCCCCACTAGCCTGACTCCGCCACCACCCTAGGTATAACCCCTCTTCCAGATCATGGTCGAGATCGCATAACCAAGTTAGGCGTCTCCCATTCAAAGTGATACGGTTGGAGGTATGCGATCTTTGCATATCTATGACCGTATCTATTTTGGATTGTCCACATTTTTTGATATAGTGGATGCGTAGATAGGTTAGTTTCCATGGTCTGCTCCGGTCCGAGACAGAGTTTCGGCATCACCTCCCTGTTGTTCTCTGGATACACTCTTTTTTGGCAGAACATGTATCTAGAGAACAGCGGGGAGGTGCTGCCGAAATTCTATCTCAGACCAGAGTAGAGCATGGAAACTAACCTCATCTACGCATCCGCGGGTGGGATTAGGACCTATCCTCACCTATTAGATAGTAGGAACACCATGTAGATGCAATTGGTGGTTACATTACTCGCTGATACATATGTTAGAGGATGGATGACCGTTAGTGGATGTACACGGGCCGGAGAAGTCAGAGTGATTACACCACAGAATGGATGAACAAGACTGATGCTTTCTTCCGGCGATGGTTCGAGGCTATGTCCCAGAGCATGTCTGGCAAGTGCTTGCAGAGTTGAGCTACTTATTCCGCCAGCTTTGTGCCAAGGAGCTCTCTCGGACCATCATTGATGACTTGGAAAAAGTGGCACCCGTGTTGCTCTATAAGTTGGAGAAGATCTTTCGACCCGGCTTCTTGCCGATGCAACATTTGATTGTGCACCTCCCATATGAGAAACGGATGGGGGGGCCCGTGCAGAACCGTTGGTGCTATCCAATCGAGAGATGTCTGAAGACTCTTCGCAAAAAAATGTAGAAATAAAGCCAAAATTGAAGCTTCCATTGCAGAGGCTTACATTCTAGAGGAGGTGTCAAACTTCACAGGGAAATACTACACTAAGAACCTTCCTAGCATTTATAATCCACCCCCTCATTACAATGCTGGCGAAAATGAATCGAACCTTAGCCTTTTCCAAGGGAAACTCAGAAGCGCAAGTGCATCGACCACTAAGCAATTGAAAAATGAAGAGTGGCGCAGTATCATGCTATATGTGTTGACCAACCTTGTCGTGGTGCAGCCATTCATATGATGGAGAGTTCTATCAAGAAGAGGGACTACAAGGAAGGTTTGACATAGACTTAACCGAAGAGGTAGTAATGGAAGTAGACAATGAAAGGGATGATGACGAGGATGCTGGAGACGAGGTGCGAAATCTGAATGACATACAAATGCTTGAGCGATTACGTTTAGGCAATGACAATGAAGACAACATTCCTCCTTCGGATAGTGTTGATGAGTTGGACAATGTTGATAGTGATGACGAGACCTATGATCCAGCTAATCTCAATCATGAAGATTATTTCTAATACATGTAATATTATGTTTTTTTAATTATGTTTTGTTCATTTTTGCAAATATTTCTAATACATGTATTACTATGTTTTTTGTAATTATGTTTTGATCATTTTTGCACCTATTTCTAATTACATCTTGTTTTTCTTTTTTGTTGCAGGTGATTGAACAAAGATGGCGGGCGACCGTCATAGGTCCGTGAACTCGATTTACCAAAGATGACGCCGGCTGCAGGTGGAGGCAGAGGGGGCGGCGGAGGGATCGGATAGGAGGAGGAGGAGGAGGAGGACCGCCAGATGTAGGAAGGGGCCGTCTCCTCCCATGCCGCGTGAGGAGCCAGAGGAGGAGGTGGCGCCCGTGGACGAGTCGGACGATGAGCTGGTTTGGCAGACATACGAGGAGGAGGGGCCGCATGAGGACGACGAGTTGGAGGCGGCAGGCATGGGTTCCGCTTCCTCCGACTCCTCTTTGAGTGTCTACTTGCGAGGTCCCGCAAGCCTCCCACATGTTCCGTTTCCTCACTAGCGCCCAGTGATTCGCCCTGAAGGGCAAAAGTAAGTAACTTTATATGTTATCACCACTACTTCATATGATATGATGAAAAAAACTAATAATTTTTCTTAATCACTTGTGCAGGAACTGGGTGGTTGTGTCGGGTGGTAGCGCACGGCTAGTCAACGGCATCCTGGGTCTTCTGTGTAGGCAACACTTCCCCGGCATTGTCACGTATGCATCGAAGACGGAGCCGGCCTACTCGTTTGACCACTACGCCGTCACCACCGATGCGGAGTACCCCAACAAGGCGGCGCGGTGAAGGCGAGCTTTGGGTAAGTCTCCCCGCACAACATTGCTCAATACGTCGCATTCATTGGACTTTTCTTGAAATAATGAATGGATACATCGCTTTTGTATGCACAGACTTATTCTGAGATGTGAGTAGGGATTTGAGGCCAGGTGGAGCGTGTGATTACTAAAGCTCAGAAAAAACTCGTCTCCGACATGCATCATGAGAGTGCGCATCCAGCCATCGTAACCTACTATGGGTCAAAGCTTGGAGAGAGGAAAACCAAGAAAGACGCAAGAGAGATGC
Organism: Miscanthus lutarioriparius; assembly: GCA_904845875.1. Taxonomy (NCBI): domain Eukaryota; kingdom Viridiplantae; phylum Streptophyta; class Magnoliopsida; order Poales; family Poaceae; genus Miscanthus; species Miscanthus lutarioriparius. The sequence continues at coordinate 8,119 of CAJGYO010000215.1, forward strand.
GGTGACCCAGAGCGGTACCTTGAGGTAAATGAAGAACATCAATATTGATTCATTTTGAGATTAAGTTGGTTTAATTTGATCTTCTTATATGTCCAATACTTGATGATGTGTAGATGATCCTAGTGGGTGGTGCAAGCGTATCCCGAAAGTCTTTGGCGATGATCGATGATGGTGGAGAGGTGGTTCACGGAGGAGTACCTCAAGATGCACAGGGATGCCCGGGACCGTCGTTTGCAGATGCAAGGTCTAGCACACCATCAAGGCAGTCGCCAACCTCGCTGGATACAAACAAGCATGGGTACGCCGAATTCATTTATTTATTGTGATGCTCAATTTCGCTTGATTTCTAATCATCGTCTTTGTCTTTTTCTCGCAATCGGCGCCACATAGTGGCCAGCTTGCTCGAACTTCCGTGCATGGTGTATGGCCCACAAGGGCAAAGGCGACGTCCGATGTCTCCTTCAACCTAGAGGACCATACCGAGGCATACACAAACCCGAGCGTCCACTCCCGCATCAGTGAGTACACCGAGTGGTGAGGTTGCTCCATGGGTCGAACCACGATCCGAGCACCCGGGACTTCGATGGAGAGGCCATCATGAGGGCGGGCAAGGCAAGAAGCATGGGTGGTTCTCGGCTTGGCGACGGCGTCATCGACACGGCCTCTACTCCCTCTCTCTCCCAGATCCGAGCACGGAGCATGAGCGACAGCCCCGCCATTCAAGATGCTGACCGATCATTTGACAAAGACACCGGTCGACGACTTTTCGAGGTTATTCTGTTTTACTCATCATACATTGATCTTTACACACCTTAATTAGCTTTGCACTATTGAAACATTGGAGTGAAATATTGAAGGCGTCTTTGGAACAAGAAATGAGGCAACATCGAGCTAGAGGTGGGCACTAGAGGATGGTCGCCCACCGGAGGCCGAAGCGGGCGAGCGGTAGGCCTAGGCGCAGAGGGTCGACGGACATTACAGAGTTCCTACAAGGGCTTGGGCAACGTGTGGGCTTTCTTTGCAATTTGGGCTGTTGGTTCCACCCGCCTAGTTGGGGCCACCCACGTCACTAGCAAAGTAAATATATGAGATGTGTATCTTCACTTTGTGAGTCACCGCCTTTGGGATATGAAAGGATAAACTCGATCTACCAAGGATAGGATCAATTCGAAATTCTAAAATGCCTCCGCCTTTGGCGCTTGCCGCTCGGAGAAGGACAAAGTGTCGAGCTTCGCCGTCGTCGCCACCGAGTACTTCTTCGACGGCGACACCATGGCTCCCGCATCCGAGCCTAACCTGAGGTTGAGATCTTTTGTTTTGTTTCTCTCCTTCGCTCTTAGATAGGTCGTATGCATCCATGGCGTCTGGCATTGCCCTTGCCATCGATGTCCGGAGGCCGAGAGGAACACGAGGAGAGGTACACGGCTGATGGAATTCATCGCCGTGCTTCTAATGACTCTTGCACCTTGTGGTCGCTCTTCAAGAGTCCAAACTTCATTGCGAGTGAAGTTATTCAAGTCTTCATGCATGGCATTTATCCAATCTGAATCTTGAAGAGCTTCTTCTACATTCTTAGGTTCAACACAAGAGACAAAAGAGTGATGTTCAATAAATGAAGCAAGTTTTTGAGAGCGAGTGATTACACACTTTGAAGGACTCCCTATGATGAGATCTTGTGGATGAGCTCGTAGTAGAGGTAAATTTCTTCTATCAACCACTTGAGGGGGAGGTTGTGGAGCATCAACATCTTGAGATTGTGCCACCATTTGATCATGGGAGACATGAGTATCTTCATTTTCTACTCTCCCATCTTTATCACCATCTTGTGGCACATTTGATGAAGAAGGTGGATCAATCACTTGTACATCATCTTCATCATCTTTAGGCTTGATGTCTCCAACTGGAATGTTCTTCATGGCCTCCCTCAATGGTTCATCACCTACATCATCAAGATTCTCATGTGCTCCTTGGGAGCCGTTAGATTCATCAAATTCCACATCATATGTTTCTTCAACCAAGCCGGTGGCATGATTAAATACTCGATATGCTTTGGACTTTGATGAGTAACCAACAAGAAAGCCAATATCACAACCAAACACCCGGAAGAATGAGACGTCCGGCTTCTTCCCATTGAGCAACTCATAAGGTGTCTTGCCAAGAAACTTTTGAAGGAATAGGCGGTTGGATGCATAGCATGTAGTGTTGATAGCTTCTGCCCATAGAGCTTTGGGTGTGTTATACTCATCAAGCATTGTTCTTGCTAGAGTGATAAGTGTCCGGTTCTTTCTCTCAACTACACCATTTTGTTGAGGAGTGTATGTTGCGGAGACCTCATGCTTGATCCCAACTTCATCACAATAAGCTTCAATGTTTGTGTTGTCAAACTCTTTTCCATTATCACTTCTTATTTTCTTAAGCTTCACTTCAAACTCATTTTGTGCTCTCTTGGCAAACTTCTTGAAACATGATGCAACTTCAGTCTTATCATGAAGGAAGAACACCCATGTATATCTAGAGTAGTCATCAACAATCACAAGATAATAAAATTTCCTCCCAAACTATTGTAAGTTGTTGGTCCAAATAAGTCCATGTGAAGGAGTTCTAGCACTCTTATTGTTGACATGAAAGCTTTTGTAGGATGAGTGTTTGCAACTTGCTTGCCCGGCTTGACATGCACTATAAAGCTTGTCCTTCTCAAATTTCACATCCTTCAACCCTCTCACCAATTCATTCTTCATAAGCTTCTTGAGTGAACTCATCCCAACATGAGCAAGTCTTCTATGCCATAGCCACCCAAGTGATGTTTTGGTGAATAGGCATGTCTTCAAGTTAGCATCTTCGAAGGTGAAATCCACTAGATATAGGTTGTTGTATCTAAATCCCTTGAATATAACTTGATCATCATCTTTCTTAGATACAACCACTTCCTTCTCGGTAAACAAGCATTGGAAGCCAAGATCACACAATTATCCAACGGATAGCAAGTTGAAGCTCAATGAAGCAACATATAGGACATTTGAGATTGAATGATCATTTGATATTGCCACTTTGCCCAATCTTTTAACTTTGCCCTTTGACTTATCACCAAATGTTATCCTTTCTTGGCCATCAATTTCTTCATCTAGTGAGGTGAACATACAAGAATCACCGGTCATATGTTGAGTTCAACCACTATCAATTACTCAATGACTTCCACCAGTCTTGTAGTTCACCTACACACAAGAGATCAAGCTTGTTTAGGGACCCAAACTTGTTGAGGGCCCTTGACTTTCTCAACAAGTCACTTTGCAACCCAAATTTTCTTAGGCCTATTCTTGTTGGGAGGTCCTAAGAACATGACTTTCATTTTACCACTAGAATCCTTTCTAAGCATGTAATGAGCATTGAAAGCAAAAGGTCTAGCATGCTTGGGCAAGGGTTGTGGTGGAGGAGTTTGACACTCATGGGCAAAGTGACCTTCTTGTCCACACTCAAAATACCTCTTTGGCTTTGGCTTTGACTTGTGTTGTTGTTGGTGTTGAGTTTGAGCCTTCTTCTCTTGATGTGCCAAGTATCCAATTCCACTTCTATCCATCTTCATGATGGTGTTCATGAGTAGCTCACTTTGAAGATGTTGACCTCTTGTGAATTTGCTCAACCCGGTCTTGAGATGTTCTTTTTCTAACTTGAGCTTCTTGTTCTCTTCCTTGAGCTCATCATGATTTTTCTCCTTCCACTACTATAGAAATGAACTTGTGCGGCATTGCATAATTGGCCTCCGTGGCGGGCACTGTTTTTGCCCGCCACGGTAATTCGGTGGCCGACCGGCCACTGAGACGCCCGCTGCGGTAAATCCCCATTTACCGCAGCGGACATCTTAACGCGTCCGCCACGGTAAATCGATTTACCGTGGCGGACCTCTTAATATGCCCGCCACAGAAAATACCTATTTTCCATTGTGGGCATATTAAGAGGTCTGCCACGGTAAATCGATGTACCGTGGCGGCCATCCTATAAAGCCCACCTCGGTTAAGGCTGAGGACCAATAGGCCCAGGGAGAGGCCCATAGCGGGTACTGGTATAAAATGAGCACTTAGGGTTTCAATCCTCTTACCTCTCATCCCTAGGCGCCGCTCCCACCTTGTGACCCACGACGAGCACCTCCACCCCGCGACGACCCGTGACGCATGCACTCCCTCCGTTGCCGGCATGAAGGCCTCTCCCACTCCCTCCTCTCTCTCTCTCTCCCTCTCCCACTCCCTCTCTCTCTCCCTCACCAGCGTGTGAAGACCTCTCTACGGCGCAGGGACAAGCGAGGTCACGCGCGCCACCACCTCTCCGTTGCGCGCGCCGCCGACGTGTGAAGGCCTCTCCGTGGCGCAGCATCGAGCAAGGTCACGCGTGCCACCACCTCTCCGTCGCGCGCGCCACCACGCGGGTCCAGGACCGTGACCGGATTTGGCGAGGAGAGCGCCGCCATGCCCGGTATCTCTCTCTCCCTCTCTCTCCTCTTAGTACCTCCCTCATCTCTCTCTCTCATAGGCGAGGAGCTGCGTGGTGCGCAGGGACCACACGGCTGCGGATCCAGGTAGCCACGTCGACTCCCTGCTCCCACGACGTGGATCCACACGGCGACGACACGGATCCATGGCGAGACGGTCCCAACCTGCGGCAATGGCGTAGATCCTACGAGGATGACCTCCCCGACGGCAGATCCAGCTAGGTGGAGACCCCGGCGGCAGATCCAGTGAGGTGCGGTGGCACCAGTATTGGGTTGTGAATGGGCTCGTCAGTGGGCTCGAGAATGGTCCACCACGGAAAATGTTTCTGTAGTAGTGTTCTTGAGTCTCTTGTTTTCTTCCTTAAGCTTCTCATTCTCAAGAGCTAGATCACTATCATGGTCAAGGTTCTCTATCACACTGGTGTTGGTGGTTGATAGCTTTTCAAGATCTTTCTTTAGCTTCTCATTTTCATCTTTGATTCTAATTCTAAAATTCTTTGCAATAATTAAACCCTACACTTAGCCCATCTTCACCCATTATGCCTAGAATGTGATTCTAATGATCTACCGCACAAAAGTTTAGCACCCTAAGTTCCAATCCTACTCTAGCATGGCAATTCTAAGAATGTAAAGACAAGAATTGAATTGCTCAAAAGTTAATGCTCAAAGTAAAGAGAGGAGAAGGAACACGGCGATGTTTTGCCGAGGTATCGGAGAGTCGCCACTCCCCACTAGTCCTCGTTGGAGCACCCGCGTAAGGGTGTAGCTCCCCCTTGATCCACGCAAGGATCAAGTGCTCTCTATGGGTTGATTCTTCGACGCTCCGTCGCGGTGAATTACCCACAACCGCTCACAACTTAAGTTGGGTCATCCACAAGCTCCGTCAGATGATCACCAAACTCCCAATCACCACCAAGCCATCTAGGTGATGGCGATCACCAAGAGTAACAAGCACGAACTCTCACTTGACCACAACAAGCCTAATGAGAAGGATGGATGCACACTTGCTACTCTTCTTGCACTAATGAGGCCTTAATCTTGGATTCTCAAATCTCAATCACCTCACTAGGCTCTTGCTCTCCAAAGCACTCACAAGGGTGTTTCTCAGGTGATCAAATGGTCAAGAGACCTTCCTTAGATGAATAGAGGAAGTATTTATACCCTCTCATTCAAAATGAACCGTCAGGAGGTTACGTCAGCGTTTTGCGGGGTGACTGGATGCTCCGGTCAAGGTGATCGGACGCTCCGGTTAGTTATCCCCATCATAGAGCTGTTAAGTTGTGACCGGACTCTGACCTGCGTCCGGTCAGCACTGACCGGACGCGTCCGGTCATTAAAACTGCTCTCTATAACCTTACCGATGTTGACCAGACGCTGGAGCCCAGAGTCCGGTCACTTCCCTATTCAGCGTCTGGTCAGTAACCGGAACCTGACCAGGGTCCGGTCAGCACTGACCGGACGCGTCCGATCAGGATTCTCCCTCTCTGGAACCTTACTGGAGTTGACCGGACTCTGGCACCCAGCGTCCGGTCACATTTCACTCAACATCTGGTCAGAACCAGATGACTTCTCCTTGATCAAATGAAATGACCAAACTCTACTGCCAGTGTTCGGTCCCAACCGGTTCAGCGTTCGGTCAACATTTGACCCTCCATTCACTTCCAACTCGAAATCATATGTGAATGAAGTTTGCTCCAATTGATCTTAGGGCAACTTCGGAGCTACCTAGTGCTAGATTTGACAAGTGTGCACCACACCTAACCCACTAGACTCACCTAGGTCAAGCTACTAGTCCATACCCCACTTAATAGTACGGCCAAAGGAAAAACAAAGTCCTAAACTACTCTAAGTGTCTCTTCAACACCAAACGACACTTATAACAAGTCCATCCTTAACCTTGTCATCCATCCTTTGAAAACCGAAATGATTTCCATCGTAGGGGCATGACAAACATAATTGCCCAATCAATTGCCATTACCATGACCTAACTTAATTGCCTCTGCAAAACACACGTTAGTTATAGTAATCTCATATTGTCATTAATCACCGAAACCCAACTAGGGGTCATTGACGTAGCCGTGCTTGGTGTGGTCAGCAAAAAGATGGTGCAGGGTGTCCCGACAGATCAGATCCCTGCCCACCAGCCCAAAAGAATAGGGCCTCGACATGTTCTCCGTCGGGGTGGGGAGTGGTTGGCCTTGAATGATACGCCCGTCCGGAGTTACCGTGATCACCAGATCTTCATCTTGCCACCTTGGACGACTTCCACGAGCAGGGTGCTCGGCGTTAGTGGCATGGTGACCTTGTAGTGCAGGAGTCACATCTCCGTTGGTAGATTGATTTAAAACCGATTCCCTTAGAGACAAGCACTTGGCTAAGCCATTGGTGACCCGATCAACAGATGCGATTAGATCATCCTGATCAATGGATCTCCAAACTCGGCGAGGAACTGAGATTAGAGCTTTTGGTGCCAACTCCGGCGTGATCAGTGCCAACACATTCGGGGCAAGATTATCCTGCATTGCCTCCACGATCTCTCCGTTGCCATCAGCGTTGATAATCTAGGTTATGGATCCAATCATGAACGACTAGCCTGGCTCAGGGAAGATCATGGATCTCGGGAATTTGACCATCTAGTTGGCCATGGAATCAGCACGCACAGCCCCTACTTGGCATGCCACTATCGACGAAATCTAGTCAGCAGTCCACCAAGGGGTATACCCATGGTAGTAGATGATTGGTGGAGGTGCGCGTAATAGGAACCGAATGGTGACACGGGCGTAGAGACAACGATTTAGATAGGTTCAGGCTGTCTGATCGACATAATACCCTACGTCCTGTGTCTTTGGTGGATTGTATTGAATATGAGATGCATTCAAGGGGGGTCCCTACCCGCCTTGTATAGTCTGGAGGGTAGGGTTACAGGTCGGTTTAGGTCTAGATCTATTTGGCTATATGGTAAGTATTTACAAGGAATACGATATCTATCATATCCGAACAGATCTTCCTTCATCGCCAAGATGTCTTCTGATTGCCTTGTGGTGCACGCCGACCAGAGCTGAGCATAGTAGGTCTTGATCTTATGGGCTAGACCTCCCCTAGTGGTGCGGCCCATGTCCATTGTCGTGGGTACCTGGAGTTATACCCCCCACAGTCGCATAACATAAGTGATAGGACATGAAGGAAGATCTTGGATAGGGGTCGTGGTAGTGCTAACCTGAGTAGAATTTTAATACTTAAGTCTTATAATAGTCGATATTTTGCTCTAAAGTAATCCTAAAGGGCCAGAGGAGGGCCGATAGGCCTACAGTACGGCTGATAGGACTGCTGTACGGTGACCTCATGCTGTCGGCTATTGGCGGGCCGACAGGACTACAGTAGGCGTTCTGGCTTCAGGAACATCCCTAGAGGTGTACTAAATCTACAATTCTTTCCAAACAAATGCTAGATTCGTGATTAATTATTAAATAATATTGTTTTAAAAAAAACCAAGCCCGATGTGTACATAAACAATCGATGTTTTTTTTTACGTACAACAAAAAAGTTACTTGGAGTGCTGACATCTTTGGGGATGTAGCTCAGATGCGGATCGATACCCCGCACCTCCATTTTGGTTTTTTTGGTTTCTTTTTCTATTTTTTATTTTGATTTTCTTCTTCCTCCATTTTTAGATTTTGAGCGGCCTTAGCTAGCGAGCCTATCTGCTCACATGGCTCTCCCTCGTGGCAGGGCATGAAAGCAGCGGTGGCACAAGGCCGTGGGTTTTGTGATGTCTGATGTGTATAGGCCGTACTTGTCAGGCTAGCTTAGTTCGAAAAAGGGCTCGACGATCTGTACTTGAGCCGACCATTGTGTCTATCGATGACACGGTTTGACGACACATACGTAGCATGTTTTAGTAGGATATAAGATCAGTTCATATTATCCGGGTCTATACTGGGCGGGCTATATAGCCATCTATAGGCCTAATACTAATATACCTGGTGTTTGCATACTTGGGGTGGGGCCCTACCTAGCTGGGGGCCAGGGCGGCCGCCCCGCTTGCCCGCATCCAGGGCCGGGCCTGGCTCTGGCACCTATCACCGTCGCTGGACGCGCTACTCACACCATGTGCGCACTGGAGCCGGCGAGGGGGAAGGCACAAGCGTGAAGCCACAGGCTGCGGAGGAAGGCTGAACGCAGCAACCTGAAGAGACATGCCCGAGAGAGAGAGGATAGGTGACAGAGAAACAATGCATTCAATGAATATGGGCTCACCTATAGAAAAGTTGCACTGTGACACTGAGTTTCCATGAATTGTTATTTTAGTGATCCAGCATGCATGGAGATCACATAATGATTTAGGCTGGGATAGTTCTGACAGAGCATGTCACCATATTGAGTGATTGAGTGCTAATCGAATCTATTATATTAAATTTTGTTCATTTTTATCGTTGTTATATGATCTACTATATATGCTTTTCTGTGGTGCATCATTTTATGGGAGCACCCAAATCTCGATCGATGATAGGGTCACGAGTATTTCCATTCCATGTATGACTATGTGGTATTTGTCTCATAGGTGACACAAGCGGCGGTTTAATAAAATTTTCCGGGCTAAAAGCGTAAAGCATAAAGCATAAAGCATAAAGCATAAAGCATAAAGCAAGAGAGATGCATTTGTCATGATTAATATGTTTTTATTTTCCATTTGTCTTTTTGAGTTATGATGGTGGTGTTAGTTTTGTTTTTCTATGCATACTCCTTCAGATTCTTTAATTTATATTTTTGGAAGTATTTATATCATCGTAATTAGGATTTTCATATGTTTCAAACTCAATTTTATATCTAAATAACCCGCAGCAACGCGCAAGGTATCCATCTAGTATTACAAAATAGAGAGGCCTCCATCAACTAGGTGTGGTACTAAACCAGTTATCTGCCCATCTTCTTTTGGTCTCTTAGTACAGCCAACATGTCAGCTACAGGATTATAAAAGCAGTGGAGACTGGATCTCCGTGCCACAGACCTTTGTTAGTCTGGAAGTACCTACCCACATCGTTGTCGTTCAGTTTTATTCCAATGCTTCCCTTACTTACGAACTGGTTTATCCATTGGTTGGGCAGTGCCTGGGTAAAGTTCACTTCGAAACACCATGGTGATTGGAGGGTACGTACCTCCTCTGGATATAGTCCAATACCAAGTAAGTACTAGCTAGGCCCCCACACCTTTATTTAATTAGTTCAATTCATTATTAACATGCTTCATTAGTTGATGAATCGTTTTCTCGTAAAGGGGTGTCTGATGCAGGAAAAGGGGAACAACTTATGTGGAGACTACGTTTGCGAGCACCTCATGCAGTACTCATTGAAAACAAGTGAAGAGTACCTCAAAGTACATAAAAAATATACGCATTTTGTTTATTACTATTTGTTCGATGTGATTTTGTACATGTTATCTAAACCCTCGATATTTATATATGCGTATTAAGAGGCAAATACGTGCAAAGGCAGAGTCGTCGAGAGAACCTGAAGGGTTGGATTAGAGTGCATGCGTGCACGTGCGCTCTCAATCTCGAAGTGTATCCATTTATTTATTTAATGATGGTAGGCGAAAATGATTAAGGGCCTCATATGATGGAAGAGCCTATGGCGTCTGAGATTACCTCGATCATCGATCGGCCCGTCAAGTTGATCGAACGGCGCGTGCTCCTGTAAGCATGCGAGGCCGGGTACGTGAAGATTACTTGGGCTGATTATTACCGGTCATTAACGTACAGTAATCTCAATTATAGGACTCCAGGGAGCGATTCGTGCATGGCCCATGCAAGCACGTACGTGTGCCCACATGGACGGACTAGTATTGTTAGCTCTCCTCTCCGGAAAGCTAGCAAGCCTACACACGCGTACATCTCTTCGGCCAGGATATACTCGGCTCGCACGCGTATAAATACACCGCTTCAGTAATACGTACTGTACCTGGGCCGGGAGCCCGAGAGAGTTCTAGAAGCTCCTCGATACTAGTGGGCCGCGCGATACCGCGGCGCTCGGCGCTCATCAGATGCGCGGAAATGATGCCACCGCCTGTAAGATGATGATGAAGCTTCTAGAAAGCTCATGCATACACGCGGGCATGCCTAGTTGGGGCCACCGGTCAGCTAGCGAAGTAAATATATGAGACGTGTATCTTCAGCTTTGCGAGTCACCGCCTGGGATACGAAAGGATAAACTCGATCTACCGAGGATAGGATCAATTCGAAATTCTAAAAATGCCTCCGCGCCTGGCGCTTGCCGCTCGGAGAAGGACCAGTGTCCAGGCTTCGCCGTCGTCGTCGCCGAGTACTTCTTCGACGCTGACACCATGGCTCCTGCATCCGAGGCTAACCCAGGTTGAGATCTTTTTGTTTTGTTTTCTCTCCTTCCCTCTTAGATAGGTCGTATGCATCCACGGCGTACAGGCAGTTGCCCTTGCCGTCGACGTCCGGAGGCCGGAGAGAACACGAGGGAGAGGTACACGGCTGACGGAGTTCATCGCCGTGCAACTGTCTTCAGGCCGTCGCAGTTGTCCGGCGGGCCAAGACCCCTCACGGCCACGCCACCTCCATCAGCAGGTGCCGGCGTCACGCTGTTGCCGGAGCTCGTCCTCGTACCGTACAGCCCCTCGCCACCCTGCCGGAGTTTCGATGGCCTATCCACTGGCCGACAGGTGAGGTTTCAAAATTCAAAATTTGGAATTTTCAAAATGACTTTGAATGTTCAATAGTTAATATCAAAGTTGAAGTGGTCAACCAGATTTATATTTTTGCTGTTGATAAGTTTCTTATTTGAAGTTTTTTAGTGTCTCGAATATTTATTTTAAATTCGCATATTTTGAGATCCAAATTTGTAGTGCTTGACAAGATTGAAAACTCTATGGTTGAAACCTTTTCATTTCGTTATGTGCTAAAATATTTAATACAAGATTATGAAATATTAGTAAAAAATATAGCTATCAAGCACATATTTTTTTTGGTTTTTTATTTATCTTGTTAACCATTAATAGAGGTGGACATCTTAAGATGGCCGCCTCTGTGAACCGATATTCATAGGGGCACAGCGACCTCCCTGAAAATCTTTTCTGTCCCCCTCCGAAAATGTCCGGCAGCAGTGAGTTTAGTGGATATGTTTATTTAGCACTATAGATCTCATGTCAGGACACTATTGTTGGTCTAAACTAGAAATGGAGAGGAACACAAGTAAGCAGTAGTACAATTCTCACGCCTACACATGGATGTCCCATACAACATGCAACAGCAGCTAGCAGTAGCAGGTATTTATTCCATTACGCCACACACACACAGCTCGATGGGTGGCACCGTGATGAGCAGACGACGACGACGACACACATGACTCGAGACAAACCAGCTGCCCGGCCGGGTTAGCTATCCGATGACGGGGACCCGCACAAAGGCACTAAGCATTTTTAGAGGCGGTTTAAGACCATTTGTAGGCGTGGTTTAGCCAGCCGTCCCTACCAAACCGTCTCTACAAATCATGTATTTGTAGGGGCGGTTATTAGACCGCTCTTACAAATAGATTTATAGAGACGGCTGGTGTTATCAGCCGTCGCTACAAATCGATTTGTAAAGACGGCTGGTAACACCAGCCGTCTCTACAAAATCGATTTGTAGGGGCGGCTATAATACCTGTTTGTAGGGACGGTTCAGTCTAGACCCGTCCCTACAGTATATTTTTTCGGAATTTTTTTTTTAAATCCATTGCCGTCGTGCCCCTGGAACTGCAGAGGCCACCGCGCCCATGCCCATAGGTGAGCAGGCAAGGGAACGCGCGTCGTGTGCCCGGTTGCCGCCCGAGCTAGCGTAGAGGCATGGGCCCACTGCTGCCAGGACCTTGCCGCCGTAGATCCAGTCGCCGTCGCCTTGGCCGCGCACGAGGGCGCGCGAGATCCAGCCGTTGCAGTCCCCCGACGTGCGCTGCAGTGGCAGACTGTCCGCACCCTGATGGCAGACTGTCTGCACCTGCGCTGAGCGACGCTTCCTGGATGAGAACGACGTGGACCGAGCAGTCGCGGGTCTACTCGCAGCCGACACTGGGAACGAGAGCGGCAGGCGCCGAGGAGACCGGAGCAGCCTGGGCTGAGCGGATGCTCACTGGAGCCCAACCCTGATACCTCGACGCATCCAACAGAGCACTCGTGTGCAAGGAACAGAAAGGGGCGAGCAAAAGAATGAACGGGAAACTAACAGAAGGACCGGAGGAAAACAGGTGCTCGCCTGGAGGATTGATGCACGCTGCTGCCAAAGCAACTTGGCCAGGAGATGCACACGACCAGGATGCTAGCACTGGCAGCTCACAGGTGCCCTCACGGAACCACAGCAAGAACCTGACGAAGAACCACAGTAAAGAACCTCACGGAACCACAGTAAAGAACGAACAAGAAAGGCGGCACCAAGAAATTCAACCAAATCCTACCCAAACCTCCATGATTCATCCCCTGAATTTGCACAGGAGAAATTCGACTTGCTACAAATCTATCCCCAAGAAATCATCGCCTGGGATTAATCCAAACTCCGAGAAAAATTCAGATTGTAGACAAGAACGGGGTTTTCTCCTCAAAAGCGAAAACCGGATCGTGCCAAATTGATTTGAATCACTGGAGGGATTAGTTCAGCACGTGTCCTAGCTCATCATGGATGAACTAAAAACTCCCCAAAACATCTCAATCCAAAAAGATGAAGCAAGAAAGGGGAGGGAGAAGGACGACGAACATAGAACAGCAAACACAAAAATACACAGCTCAAAGAGATGAACCCCGAAGGGCAACGTGAGGTAAGGGCCTCTCTCAGGAACACTAAAGGGCGGAGCTGGGAAAAGGAAGGGGTGGGTGCCTGTGGCGGTACGGCGCCGCGGGATTTTGGAAATGGAGCGCGCGCTCGCGCGGCAGCTGGACCGCCAGTGTCGGATTAAAGAAATCCTGGGCGGCGTCTGATATGGCTCCAGAATGTCGACATCCCCATCTAGAAGCATGTGAGGGAGGTGGGCCCATTTGTGATGTTGGCGCTGTGACGCGGAGCATCCGACTGTAGGATGTCGACATCCTTCACCGACGTGCTTGCTATTTCCAACTAGACGATGTCACATCAGCAGCATTTCAATCATGTCTGGTTGTCTACACTGAAACTAAACAATGCCGTCCGTAAGCAAACCCACACACACGGGGCATTTGTAGGGGCGGCTCAATCACCGGCCGCCCCTACAAATAGCAACACCAGGGCAGCTCAATCACCAGCCGCCTCTACAAATCCGACCCATTTGTAGGGGCGGCTCGTATCACCCGCCGCCCCTATTGTTCTATTTGTAGGGACGACTTCATCACCATCCGCTCCTATAAAAAATTTATCCCGTTGCTACAAACCGTTTTCACGTAGTGCCAGGAGACAAGGCCGTTGTCGTCGATGTAGACGCGGACGCGCTTGGGGTTGTTGACCGGGGTGACCACCATGCTCGGCGGGACCACCTCCACGGCCACGTCCGGCCTGTCGTGAGCGATCGCCCTCACCGCCAGCATCTCCTGCGCACCCAGCAGCTCCGGCCACGATGACTTCCCGGGGATCGGCACGCTCATCTTGGCCGCTCGATCTCGCGCTCTCATTGTCGTCGTCACAGGCTACTAGCTAGCTAGCTCGGCGTGTGAGATGCTCCTCAGTACGAGATACATCTGCGGCACGTCGATCTTTGCTGGACGTTTACGTACGCTACCTCGTTTAGTCAGGTAACCCTTTTGTTTGCTGTCAAAGGTCCCCAGCAGGCCGTCGACTAGAACCGGAGGACTTATAGACGGCGAACCCATATTCCAATGAACATGCAACAGATAATCAAATAAGAGATAATCAATAATGGTCAGAAAAATCTAACATGCGTGATAGGGAGCAGCTACAATACTGTTGGAGGAATAGAATTGGGGAATAATAATCAGTTCTTTACTGCTGAGATTCGTGAGCGGACTACATAGCATCTAGTACATTGTTTAGGGGCAAGGTGCCTCCATCAGAGATAAGGCAAGTCAGGATTACATAATCCTCACATTCCAGGATGAAGGGAGTATGCTCTCTAACACTACTGGAGGCGGGCTCTTTGTCGAGTGCCTGTTGCACTCGGCAAAGCCTTTGCCGAGTGCCCGAAATCCTTTGCCGAGTGCAACACTCGGCAAAGAGCCTCCATCGAATCCCCTTCCGGTAAAGGCTGCTTTGCCAAGTGCCAAATTTCGGGCACTCGGCAAAGGCTTTGCCGAGTGCCGTACGGGCACTCGGCAAAGATTTGACGCCGCCGGCCGATGGCCGACGCCGTCTAATTTTTTTTTTAAAAAAACTCTTTGCCGAGTGCCACAGCTCCGGCACTCGGCAAAGAAATCAGTTTTTTTTAAACCTCTTTGCCGAGCGCCACGGCACCGGCACTCGGCAAAGGGTGTTTTTTTTAAATTCTCTTTGCCGAGTGCAATGACCATTACACTCGGAAAGCGTGTTTTTTATTTTTTTTTAATTTTCTTTACCGAGTGCAATGGTCATTGCACTCGGCAAAGCCACCTCTAAATTTCTTTTTTTTTTTTTTTGCTTTTCCATTTAAACAACAATGCATATATATAATAGAAACCACAATTCAACAGCAATAAATTATAAACCACATTTATATATTACAAACGACCAAATTTGTCCGAAATCCACAATTTATTACAAACCACAAGTTCATAGTCCACAAGTTCACAAGTTCGATACATAGAAACTACTCCCCAAGCGGCTCACGGCGACTGCGCCCCAGCGTGCGATCCCGGCGATGGTCCGGGTGCGGATGGCCCGACTTGCGATGCCGGCGACCCTCCGACCTGGTTCGACGCCGCCCCCGATGTCCGCTGCACAAAAAAGAAATTGCACGTGAGTGACAAGATAAAAATGTAAGGAGTTTAAAGAAAAGTTGAAAATTTCGGCAGCACCTCCCCTGCACGGGGACGTTTCCAAAACCTGCAAGAAAAACGTCGGCACGAAGGCCGACGACCACATTTCCGGCACGAAGGCCGACACATCAACTAACCCGGCACGAAGGCCCACACATCAACAAATCCTCCTTCTTCCTTCTTCTTCTCCTTCTTCCTCCTCCTTTTTCTTCCTTCTTCTTCTTCTTCTTCCTTCTTCTTCCTTTTTCTTCTTCCTCCTTCCTCTTCCTGCTACCTTCTTCCTCCTTCCTCCAGGGCCGCGGCGAGCTCGCCGGGGCCGTTGCCTTGGGCCGGAGCCGGGCAGGCGGGGCGCGGCCGGGCAGGTGCAGTGGGCGCCGAGTAGCCGGGCGGCCTGGAAACCGGTGGCCGAGGCCGACACTGGGGTGGGGGGGCGGCAGAGCGAGGAAAGGCTGGCGTGGAGGAGGGCGGGGGGGGCGCAGCGCGGGTGCGGCGGGGCGCCGGATCCGGTGGTGGCCCGCCGGGTGGAGGAGGGGCGGTGCTGGCATGGCTGCGTGGGGTGCTGTCATGCTGGGGTTCAGGGGCTGGTCGAGGACGGGCGGGCGCGGGGTGTCGGGGCGGGTGGAGTGGGCGGGTGGGGTGTGGTGTGCGGCGGGTGGGAGTGGCGGCGGCAATGGCAGTGGGCAAGGTGGGTGTGTGCGCGTGAGTGTGTTGTGTGGAGGAGTGAGTGTGTGGGCGGCCCACACATTTAGTTAGTTTCCCCTTTATGAGTGTGATCTTGGGCCAAGTCGGCACTCTCGGCAAAGGCTTTTTTTTTTTAAAAAATTCTTTGCCAAGTGCCACTTCGGCACTCGGCAAAGGCCCTTTTTTGCCCCATTATTTTTTAGCCTTAATATATTATTTAAAACTCCATGTTCAAATTTGGCACAATTTTGACTTTTTTTGCTATATTTCGTTAGTTTTTTTTGTTTCGTTCAATTTTATGGAATATTTCAAATTTGAACTGCAGGTGCATGGAATAATCGAATTTGGTCGTTCAAAAAATGATATTCATGATATTTGGTGTATGTTGAGGCCGTATCCAGGAACTCACATGAAATTTCGAGCATCTTGTTGACGTAACATGACGAGGTACCTGCGGGAAAAGTGTATTTAAATTATATAAAATCCGAACGAAGTCCGAAAATGACGAAACTTGTCGGGGCGTCGTGCTATCGCATGTAGAGTCTGTGGTAAAAAATTGAGAAGGTTTCGAGCAATTTGCGATGTCGGATGCCTAAAACCCAGACATCTCCACATTTGATAACCTAAAAAATTGGCAGGGCTTCGGCTCTAGCTTCTCGCGGCTCCTTGTAAGAAGTCCCGCCAAATGGCCATTATCTAAAAAGTGGCTCTTTGCAAGGAGGCCACAAGAGTGAGAGCTGTTTTTGCATAGAGAGGCCGGAGCCGCAGATATGTGCTTCTCCTAGGTCCTCATCCCGGACCTAATACAATATTTTATAAAAGTGCCACCACAATTATTTTACTAAATATTTTTCAAAACGGCTTCAGCTCCACTAGGAAGGTGCTTCGTATGATAAGCCAAAACCATTTTAGTAAGATCCGGAGCCCTACCAAACATTGACCTGCATTAAGGCCTAATACTGAGTGACACGCTGATAGCAATCATAGTCTTCTTATGCATGGGTAAAGTGGGAAAGCTTTTGTGTCCTGCCAATGCTACTGTTACATCTACTATAATTATACTACTCAGTACATGTAAGAGGTAGCTCAAACCAGATTGACATGATTATTCATTTAAACTTATTAGTACCATTCAGTACTTGTGACATGTGCTCCCTAGCTCAAAAGTAAATAAAGTTTTGTATTGCCTCAGGCAATTCGCGACAATGCTAGTATATGCATTGTGCAGTATTATGCAACATATATGGCCTCATTTTTTTTGCGGTGGGAATGCATCAACATAAGCCAAATTAAAGATTCTTATCTCTCTTTTTCACTCTGACCCAAAATATTCAAGGGTAGAAACTAAGTGCTGCGGGAAAGAATCTCCTGAATGATTATCAATGCACTAATTCTAACTTATATATGTTTTTAGCCTACCTTGCAGATGTTTTCAGGACTGAAGCAGATATTTTCAAAATTCAACAACACCTGAATCTAGATTATTTACCTTTTTTATGTGCATTATTACATTTCCAATAATTTCAAGCCTTCTTTTTATCCTAGCTTGCAGATGTTCTCAAGACTGAACAACAACACATGAATTTGTAACATTTGCACTTTTTTTGTGCACTAAGGGGTTGTTTGGTTCTGACCCAGGTGCAGGTGTCTAGGCCAGACAGCTCCCCAGGTCATCGATTTTGAGCGCCTGGTGGTCGGATGGACCTGCCTGGGCGAGCACCCCCAGGCCACGCTGCGAACTAAACAGCCCATAATTACAAATTTCCACTTTCAAGCCTATACGGATATACACTTGGAAGTTAGAGAACAAATAGATTCAACTCATTTGATGATTGATGACTAAGATATGAGACAAAATAACTCCTAGAGTAGTAGAGTACTCACTCCTTCCCTAAATGTTAGTGCCACGATTTGCGTGCCAATAATTTGACTCGATTTATAGGAAATGCGTGCAATATTTCTGTCTCCAAATAAATTTATTAAAAAACTAGATTCAAATATCTATCAATGATACTAATTATATATTATAAATATTAATATTTTTTAATATGTATTTAGTCAAACTTGTTTCTCGGGAAGCGAAAACAATAGACATTTACGGGACGGAGGGAGTATATAGTTTCTTTAGGGTCAGGCTGATAGTATCATTCAACTGATGCACATAACGGTACCAAACATTTGTACATCATTGCAATAAAGAATTCCCCATCTGAGAGAACAAAATGCTTTCACTCAATCAGCCAGACAAATGATCTCCCAAAACGAAGTCAACTACTACAAAACTGATTCAACAAAGCAAGAGTTTATTAGGGAGCGAGGCCATGCTGCACAACAGGCAACAGCAGCCGCAGGTTTTTATTCCATTATTACACGACACACACGCACACGTACAGCTCGATCGCGGGCTCACGGCACCGGTGCAGGCAATGCGGTAATGAGCAGACGACGATGACGACGACACATGACTCCAAACCGATGACGGGGACCACGACGACAATACCGTTGTTATTGATTAAGACGCGGACCCGCGCAGGGTAGGGGCGGACCCACAGGGTATGACAGGTGCGCCATGGCATACCCTGTGATATACCCCTGGAAGTTAGAGAACAAATAGATTCAACTCATTTGATGATTGATGACTAAGATATGAGACAAAATAACTACTAGAGTAGTGGAGTACTCCCTCCTTCCGTAAATGTTAGTTGCCACGATTTACGTGCCGATAATTTGACTCGATTTATAGGAAATGCATGCAACATTTCTATCTCCAAATAAATTTATTAAAAAACTAGATTCAAATATCTATCCAATGATATTAATTATATATTATAAATATTAATATTTTTAATATATATTTAGTCAAACTTATTTCTTGGGAAGCGAAAACGAAAGACATTTAGGGATGGAGGGAGTACATAGTTTCTTCAGGGTCAGGCTGAAAGTATCATTCAACTGATGCACATCACGGCACTCGGCATAGGTTGCCCCGCGTAACGGTGTTCGGCCACGTCCTTCTTTGCCGAGTCCCTGCTGTTAGGCACTCGGCAAAGAAGGTTTTTTTTAAAAAAAATTCTTTGCCAAGTGTCCCAGATCTGGCACTCGGCAAAGATTTTTTTTTGGAAAATACTTTGACGAGTGCCCCCGATCTGGCACTCGGCAAAGTTTTTTTAAAAAAAAAAATTCTTTGCCGAGTGTCCCAGATCTGGCACTCGGCAAAGATTTTTTTTTTGGAAAATACTTTGCCGAGTACCCCTGACACGGCGATCGGCAAAGAATTTTTTTTTCGAAATGTCTTTGCCGAGTGCCCCTGTGCAGGCACTCGGCAAAGAGGAAATTTAAAAAAAATTCAAAACCCTCTTTGCCGAGTGCCTTATTCTTGACACTCGGCAAAGATCCCCTTTGCCGAGTGCCATGCCCCGGCACTCGGCAAAGTTTGTTTTTTCCTCCAAATTTTTTGTGCAGCCCTTTTATAGTACCAGGAACTCTTAGTTAGAATTTGGGGATTTTTTGTGGCTTTTTGATATATTTAGTTACTTTATTTCGTTTACTTGAATTTTTTTGAAAAATATAAATTTGAACTGCACGTGGTACGAATAATGGAATTTAATGATTCAAAAAATGATAGTCATGTTACTGAGTGTAGTGTGAGGCCGTATCTAAGAACGAACCCGAAATTTCGGACATCTTGTTCACGAAACATGACTGCGAACTTGCGTGCGAAGTGTTTTAAAATTCTACAAAAAGCAAACGAAGTCCAAAAATCAAGAAACTTGTTGAGATGTCGTGATATCGTATGTGGAGGCTATGATAAAAATCTGAGAAGGTTTGGTGCACGTTATCACGTACGATGCTTAGAAACCAGGACATCTCCACATGTGAATTCAAAACCCTCTTTGCCGAGTGCCCACGCTGCGCCCCCGGCTGTAACAACCCGGGTTTTTGGAGAAGCCAAAAATACGAACTTTTTAAAATTTTTCCTGCAATATGTGAAGCATGTAGATGCTAGGTCAAACAAAGAACAATTTATAAATAAATTGTTGCATACATATAGTGATGCTTGTAGGAGCTTGCCAGAGTTCCTTATTTGGTTTAGGGTTTTGTGTTGGAGAGCACAAGTCCGTAGCAAATCCTTTTGATCCCTTCTAGAATATCTTATGAATCCCTTTTCCTCTCTCTCAATTCATCTTTTGCTTTTGAACCTTATACGAATCCCTTAACCTAACTCATAAAGTCAATCGACCTTCCTTGTAAATCAATGCCCGTGAATTGTCGTCCCTCGACATGGACCCCACTAACCCGTAGATAACCCGTAGAGGACCCCACTAGGAGCTGTACATGTTGGCAACACATGTATACCAATTTAGGAGCGTTTGGAAGTAAATATAAAAGAGGAATAAATAGATAAGGAATTAGAAAAGGGGAAAGGAAAATAGGAAAGCCAAACAGCCCAAAGCGCCAGCCCGCTCGTCCTCGGCCTCGGCCCAGCCTGCCCCGCCAACCCGCTCGCCCTCGGCCCGCTCGCGCGCCAACCTCTTCTCTTGGCTGCGTGGCCCAACCATCAACCGGCTGGCCCAACATGGCCATAAGCCCAGTGGTGGCGCGCAGAGCCTCCACGCAGTGCCCAAGGCCGCCGCTTCAAGACCAACCCGCCTTGGCCCAACCGCAAGCCGGCGCCCCACTCCAACCCTAGGCACGAGCAGATGCTCCCAAGCCGCCGCCGCTCGCCCCTGCACCCGCGTCCCGACCGCGCCCTTGACTCAGGTGCCGTGATTCGTGCCGCGTGTCCCTCTCCCTGGCACGGATGTCGAGGATGGATGGCACCTCAGGAACCCTAGCCGTCCGCGCCCATAAGTAGCTGAGCCGCCGCCATCTTCTTCTTCCTCTAGGCCACCGCCATCTCATCCTCGCTGCCCTCTAGTTCGGGCGCAGCGTCTGGAGCCCTCCTCGCCGACCACCATAGCCACGCCAAGCGCAGCGTGCTGCGCCGGTGTGCCTGTGACCTTGGCCCTCGATGACGGACCACCGGGAGCCCGACCTCTGCCCGCAATGCCCGAGGAGCTAGAGTCCACAGCACCACGCCATGCTAGAGCCGCACGGACGTCGTCAAGCACGCCGCCACCGCGAGCACCTCCCACCTTGCGACACTATCCTCCACGCCGTTGTCCTCGCCGGAGCACACCACGACGCCGCCACAGGGAGCCACCTCGCCAACAGCCGAAGCCACCACGGGAACGCCTTCTGCTACCGTCGAGCCCTCCGGTGAGGACCTCAGCCTCAAAGCCTCACTTTTTGTGCGCTACCTGGTTGCCTGCCTGTCCGGCCTTCGAGCCACATCCACGGTCATGGGAGCACGCACCGTAGACACCACGCGCATGCAGACACCGGTCCCAAGAAGACCATGGTGCGGCCTTTCATGGCCGCCCATCGTCGTGACGACGCACCTGCACGAGCCATCGCACGATGCCCTGGCACTAACGACATCCTAGCCATACACAGGCCCAAGCTTCCACCTTTCAGCCCTATTGACGCCGCCTCTGTTCGCCCATCTCTCAATCCAAACCCATGGAGCCGCAGCTACACTGCTCCTAGGCGCTGAACCACCGCTAGCCTTCGAGCCAGCGGTGTCTTCTGCTACCCCCGCACAACGGCGCTCTCTCGGTGCCACCCACACCATGCAGACGCAGCCAAGGCTCGAGCTTTTCAGCTGTTCACCAACCTTGCCGGCCCAGCTGTCGAGCCGTTTCCTTGATGGGAGGCAGGGATGGACGCCGCTGCTGCTGATCATGAACTATCGCACGTGCCTCGGCCCGGCACCTGCACGCACACACATGCACGACGCAGCATGGCGCCCCGCGTGCCCATGTTGCTCGCGCCAGCCATCGCCTTACCGACCACCCAAGCCCTGGTCGTCCGTTGTCTAGCCGAATGGCCACGCCACGGTTACCGACAGACTCGTCCTGTATCGCACCGAACACATAGCGGCCGCCCTTCTGCCCTCGCCTTCAGGGGACACAGAAGCCCAAGGTGCCGTCTTTCGAAGCCGCTTGCCGTCCTTCACCTTACACAGGCACGCCGCCATGGTCGCTTGTGTCGGCACGATCACGAACACCTACACAGGCCACCGCACGGCCCTTTGTAGCCAAGGAACCACATCGAGCTCTCAGCCTAGCACGCCGACCCCTACACCTCCGTGACCCCAGACCTTGCCGCCACACTCGTGACCATGGCCACCGCTTGGAAGCACACACACACAAACCCAAAGCCCAACCTTGGCCACGCTGGCGCTCATGCACCAAGTAGTGTCACGGCGAGCCAAACGCACACAGTGTCCGTGCCCTCAGGCTCTTCGGTCAAGCACCGCTAGGCACGGTCGCGAGCTGCTCACCCGAGCCATCCCCGCACCTTCCAGGCCTCGCGGTGTCGATAGCAAGCCACTGTAGCCGCTCAGCCTTGCCACATGGCCACACGTGCAGACACGCACACCAATGATGCCATGCGAGCCTCGGAGCAACACCGCCGGTCGCCCATGACCGCGATCACCTGCACTCGTAGGAGACGCCCGCACTCACTAGCATGGGACTGGACTTAGCCAAATGGATCCATGGCGTAGGAGACGCCAGAAAGGACTTGTCGCCTGTAAAACTCGTCGTGGCCAAGCCATGCCGCGGCGAAGAGTTACCATGACCTCATCGTGAACCCTGAAGCCGTAATTGGACCACGTAGTATTAATCGCCGCATCATGGACTGCAGGTTTCCTTTCTTTGGTTGCCCTGACGGTTCCGTGGAACCCTGTGTCCGTGTTTCACCACTGTTTCGGCTACCCTGAGTCACGAGAACATGCCGTTGAGATCTACCGGGATTCACACTAAAGGCCTTTTGAAGTAGTCTCATTGCACAACTCACGGACAAAGCCCTAGTATACACCGCATGACCTAGCATCGTGCCGTCGTTATATTGGGTCCGTTCCCCCACCGTTGCCGAGACCACCGTTGATGAGACCACCGTTGCCAAGACCACTATTGCCGAGACCACCATTGCCGATACCGCCATTGCCGAGACCACCGTTACCGAGACCACCGTTGCCGAGACCACCGTTGCCGAGACCACTGTTGCCGAGACCACCGTTGCCGAGACCACCGTTGCCGAGATTACCGTTGTCGAAGATTACCGTTGCCGAGATCACCATTGCCGAGACCACCATTGCCGAGACCACCGTTGCCGAGACCACCATTGCCGAGACCACTGTTGCCGAGACCACCATTGCCGAGACCACCATTACCGAGACCACCGTTGCTGAGACCACCGTTGCCAAGACCACCGTTACCGAGACCACCGTTGCCGAGACCACCGTTGCCGAGACCACCATTGCCGAGACCACTGTTGCCGAGGCCACCATTGCTGAGGCCACTGTTGCCGAGGCCACTGTTGCCGAGACCACCATTGCCGAGACTACCGTTGCCGAGACCACTATTGCCGAGACCACCGTTGCTGAGACCACCGTTCCCAAGACCGCCGTTGCTGAGACCACTGTTGCCAAGACCACCGTTGCCGAGACCACATGGCCTCGCTGGCCGGGACCACCATGGCCTCGCTTGCCAAGACCACCATGACCCCGTCTACCGCAAGTCGTACCCTCTGGGCCATGAACCCTAGTGGTATGTCTTACCGAGACCATGGAAAGCCCCATCTCGCATCTTTCCATATACGCATATCTATCTTGTTGGGCCCTATTCTTACGACCTATCTGTCCATGACTGTCTTACAGGAATTCACCTATCACCTAGCTATGGAATGTGCTACTCCGTAGTCGTGTCGAGTTGTTGCGTCTTTCGGTCGTGTTTGGTTCTTATCGCTGGTTGTTGGTGTTGTTGCCTGTGTGTCGAGCCTTCGAGCCGGCTGAGGGATCGTACCTCGTTCGGATGTTACGATCACGGGATCCGTCTCGCCATGACCGTGATGCTGAGTGTGACTCGACCCCTCGTCTTTTAGTTGACTTCATAGTACCACGAGTGTTAGCTCCTGCCATCGGCCCTAGAACATGGTCGTGATGGATTCAATGTTGATACTAACATCGATGCGGATATCACCCGCACGCCTTGAGCCTTCCATGACCTAGTTCTATGGGAGAAAACCTAGGAGTAAACAATCGTGGAACGATGAATGCCAACTCGTAGGTATAGCTTGTGGCCGCGAGTTCACCTCGCCATGACCATGGAGCTACGCCTCTCTTTCGCTTTTAGTTGCTTCTTCGTGCTCAAACCCCCATATGCTTGTACCTTGTATGACCATCACATTTCTTTGGTTCCTGCGGTGACAACCGCACCGCTATGAATTAGAGAGATGTCTTAGTGCCAGTGCACCTAAGTCGGGTACCCTACGAGTGGTTTGCGCACTTGGTGTTTGTCGCTTCCTTCCAATACACCGTCTTTCGTCGTGGCGCGAGTGTTGGAAGAAGTAGACCTTGTTCCTTGTTGTTCTTGCTCTTGTTGCACCGCTAGCCCGCTCTGTTCGATTCCGTCTTGCCCATGACGATTGGATCAAAGACCGGACTATTCCCTTTGGGTCAGCGAAGCTATGGTCTATGTCGTACCTCGAACCCATGCGTGTCGACCCGATCGACCGTCTAAAACCATATTTCCCGAAGATGTGTCTCGAGAACATGACATGGATGTGCCTAGCTAACCCCCACATCTTTTGCCGTGTTGAGCGACTCTCTTCTCGGCTCCCGACGTTATTATGTCATGTGGATCGAGAGGAACCGTTGATGTCCAATCTCTTTGCGCTACCGCTTTCTACCATAGCGGGCGAGCCAAAGTACGTTGGAGCCAAGTTACAATAGTGTTAATCGTCCTTGTTGCTACTCGTGGCCAATTGTGACTTGTGGGATAAGGCTATAAGAGCTGAACCCCGTTGTTCTTCTTCTTGGGGCGCCCGACTTCCAATCCCCGTCGATTCAATGACACCGGATCGGAAGATCGTGAGCCATGGTGTGCTATGGATAAGCTTTGGCTTAAACCATCTATCCTAAAGCCATACTGGCTTGGCCATGACTTAAGCTTGTGCTTAGCAAACCACCATTTGTGATTCTTGGCCCAATGAAATCGAACAACCGCCGAGAGGGCTAAGCCGTGTATCTCTTATTGCCTCACTGGTGTTATTAGATTTTCCTGCGTCTTGTCATCTTTTCAAGTGTTGAGTGCTCTCTTGCCTTGCGTGTCGCTTCACGGAGAAGCTGACGATCAGACCAAGAGAACGTGGACGATGACAAGGACTGCGGAATGGAGTCAACACAGGAGGAGGTGACCCCGCTAATGGAACACCAACAAATGGAGAATTGTACCACTACTACCTCTACATCGCAGGTGTCATGGCAGCACCCTCTTTTAGAGAATCCTATTAGACATTGCATAATATCTAGAACTGCTAGCGCTTTATAATTATTCCTTTGCTAAAACTTTGATGCATGCTACTACCTGAGCCATTATTACCCTGATGCAACCCACTCTACCACGTCACCCTGCTTTGCGCATTCGCTCGCTTATATATGCTTACTTGCCTGCTTGCTTGCATATTACACCACTATACTTATTATTAACTCCACTTTGCATTGTATCGGGGATGTGATGCTGGTGGTGCACCCCCTGGGAATGGTTTGGCTATGGGTGCCAGACTTGGTGGTGTGTGAGCGTGCTGCGTGTGTCTTGGGTGCGTGGAGAGTGAGGGTTGTGTCAACTGAGCTAGAATAACGACGAGCCTGGGGTGAGTCTTGCCATGTGGTGCTACCTGGGCACTTGGATATGGTAATTGGAGGTGGCCTTGGGTGTGAACCTCGGAGAGGTGGAGCCTGGGGTAGAGGTGCTGTGGTGGCACGTAAAATGGAAACCCTGATGAAGACATTCTAGCTTGGTCATCCCTAAGGACTTACTAGTACTCAGACTCACCAGGAATCCTTTACATCCCACTCGCCCTATATGGTGTGGGACGGTCGGACTACTTGGTAGAGCGATGCCACTACTGCTAGGCGAACGTGTGCAAGGAGGTACGGGGTGCGCGGTTCTTCCCCCACACCCTTTCGAGACTTCAGGAGGCCTTGTGGACCCGGCTCTTAACATCCAGAGGGCCCCGGCTCTGTCTATGACTCACAGTATCAGCCATCCCAGATTAGACTTGGGATGTTCTAGGGCTGAGAGGTAGGGTGGCGTCGTTCTAGGCTAGCAAGCGGCCGGAATTTGCCTAGACAGGGCACCGTCGAGGATGGCTATCTTGTGGGTATGTGAAACCTCTACAGAGTGTATGGTTGATCGATCGATACATATGCCGACTTGTTCGCTATGGACCTTTCATGGGTTTTGCTTAAACTAGATAGGAGATGAGTCCTTCTTTTCTCCCTCTAGGGATGGGGTATTTTCTGGTCATGAGCCTTGGGGCTGTGGGCCGTTGAGACAAGGCCGAGAGGGAGTTGGCCTGTTGACTTGAGTGTGTGAGATGAGATAAGGTGTGGTGGTGTGGAGATGGTTTGGGATGGATGGTTGGTGGATGGATATGGATGGATGTGGATGTGTGTGGCTGGGAATGTGTTAAAAACTGGACATTATTATTACATTACTACTGTTACTTACTTCTCATGCGCTAAGGATGCGAACCATAGCCAAATGTTAGGATCGCCAGATCCTCTTGTTTTATCTTTTCCACTAAAGCTCATCGGTGCTGACCATGGCCTGCACACATCTGGCGGTGTGTAGATTTCCTGCTTCTCAGAGATGCTGACTATAGAAGGATTAGGAGGTCTCGTGCCTACGCTCAAGTTTGGTTCGGAGATGGAATCTACGCTGCACTACGCAAACTCTGATGATGACCCGTGAAGGAGAAGCCTTCACTCTATAGTCTTCCGCTAGATTAACTCTGTAATAGGTGTGTTCCCCAGTGATGTAATATCTTGTATTCTTGTAATCTTATGATGTATGACTGTGATATTGACTGATATATGATAATATGATGGAATCAACTATTGGTTTCATCATATTATAATTCATTCTGTGGATTTTCCCTTCGCGGAAAATTGAGGATGTTTCACCGCCGCCACGCCATCGCCCACGTCGTGCCCCGACGGCCTACCTACCTGTCCGCCAAGCCGCTTGCCAGCCGCCTCCGGCTGCCCTCGCTTCGATTGCGCCATGCCCCCACCAGCCCGCCTGCCGCGCCCGTGGACCGCCCGCCCTAGCGCCGCTCGTGCCCGACCCTATTTCGACCATGACCCGACCCGACCCGACGCTGCCCGACCCTAACGCCGCCCGCCCCTACCCCCGATGCCTGTTAGGTATGCCTTCTCTCTTGTTGTTGTCGTTGTAGTGATTGTTGTAGTAGTATTAGTTGTACTAGTAGTGCTAGTGGTAGTAGTAGTATTAGAAGGAGTGGTAGTAGTTGTACAACTAGTGGTAGTAGTAGTAGTAGAATTAGTGGTAGTAGTAGTAGAAGTAGTGGTAGTAGTTGTAGTAGAACTAGTAGTAGTAGTTGTAGCAATAGCAGTAGTAGTAGTAGTAGAACTAGTGGTAGTAGTAGTAGCAATAGTGGAAGTAGTAGTAGAAGTAGTGGTACTAAAGGGATATATTCTTCTGCATGGATTGATATCCAAACTACATGGCTTCTCTTGAGACATATGTGCTTGTCGGCCATCGTGCCGTTGTTTTTTGTAGGTTTTGGAAACCTCACCATGCAGGGAAGGTTCTGCCGATTTTTTTTTAAATGATAGTATTTTGTTCCATTTTTGTAGAGAAGAGCCCATCGGAGTTGAGTCGGAGTTCCCGTCGCCGTGCCGGTCTTCCTGCACCGCGTCGCCTCGCCACTGCACTGACCCGCCACGGCCCCACTAGCCTGACTCCGCCACCACCCTAGGTATAACCCCTCTTTCCGTATCATGGTCGTAGATCGCATAACCCGGTTAGGCGTCTCCCATTCGAAAGAGATACGGTTGGAGGTATGCAGATCTTTGCATATCTATGACCGTATCTATTTTGGATTGTCCACATTTTTTGGATAGCCCGTGGATGCGTAGATAGGTTAGTTTCCATGGTCTGCTCCGGTCCGAGATAGAGTTTCGGCATCACCTCCCTGTTGTTCTCTGGATACACTCTTTTTTGGCAGAACATGTATCTAGAGAACAGCGGGGAGGTGCTGCCGAAATTCTATCTCAGACCAGAGTAGAGCATGGAAACTAACCTCATCTACGCATCCGCGGGTGGGATTAGGACCTATCCTCACCTATTAGATAGTAGGAACACCATGTAGATGCAATTGGTGGTTACATTACTCGCTGATACATATGTTAGAGGATGGATGACCGTTAGTGGATGTACACGGGCCGGAGAAGTCAGAGTGATTACACCACAGAATGGATGAACAAGACCGATGCTTTCTTCCTGCGATGGTTCGAGGCTATGTCCCAGAGCATGTCTGGCAAGTGCTTGCAGAGTTGAGCTACTTATTCCGCCAGCTTTGTGCCAAGGAGCTCTCTCGGACCATCATTGATGACTTGGAAAAAGTGGCACCCGTGTTGCTCTATAAGTTGGAGAAGATCTTTCGACCTGGCTTCTTGCCGATGCAACATTTGATTGTGCACCTCCCATATGAGATTCGGATGGGGGGGCCGTGCAGAACCGTTGGTGCTATCCAATCGAGAGATGTCTGAAGACTCTTCGCAAAAAAATGTTGAAATAAAGCCAAAATTGAAGCTTCCATTGCAGAGGCATACATTCTAGAGGAGGTGTCAAACTTCACAGGGAAATACTACACTAAGAACCTTCCTAGCATTTATAATCCACCCCCTCATTACAATGCTAGCGAAAATGAATCGAACCTTAGCCTTTTCCAAGGGAAACTCGGAAGCGCAAGTGCATCGACCACTAAGCAATTGAAAAATGAAGAGTGGCGCAGTATCATGCTATATGTGTTGACCAACCTTGTCGTGGTGCAGCCATTCATATGATGGAGAGTTCTATCAAGAAGAGGGACTACAAGGAAGGTTTGACATAGACTTAACCGAAGAGGTAGTAATGGAAGTAGACAATGAAAGGGATGATGACGAGGATGCTGGAGACGAGGTGCGAAATCTGAATGACATACAAATGCTTGAGCGATTACGTTTAGGCAATGACAATGAAGACAATATTCCTCCTTCGGATAGTGTTGATGAGCTGGACAATGTTGATAGTGATGACGAGACCTATGATCCAGCTAATCTCAATCATGAAGATTATTTCTAATACATGTAATATTATGTTTTTTAATTATGTTTTGTTCATTTTTGCAAATATTTCTAATACATGTATTACTATGTTTTTTGTAATTATGTTTTGATCATTTTTGCACCTATTTCTAATTACATCTTGTTTTTCTTTTTTGTTGCAGGTGATTGAACAAAGATGGCGGGCGACCGTCATAGGTCCGTGAACTCGATTTACCAAAGACGACGCCGGCTGCAGGTGGAGGCAGAGGGGGCGGCGGAGGGATCGGATAGGAGGAGGAGGAGGAGGAGGACCGCCAGATGTAGGAAGGGGCCGTCTCCTCCCATGCCGCGTGAGGAGCCAGAGGAGGAGGTGGCGCCCGTGGACGAGTCAGACGATGAGCTGGTTTGGCAGACGGACGAGGAGGAGGGGCCGCATGAGGACGACGAGTTGGAGGCGGCAGGCATGGGTTCCGCTTCCTCCGACTCCTCTTTGAGTGTCTACTTGCGAGGTCCCGCAAGCCTCCCACATGTTCCGTTTCCTCACTAGCGCCCAGTGATTCGCCCTGAAGGGCAAAAGTAAGTAACTTTATATGTTATCACCACTACTTCATATGATATGATGAAAAAAACTAATAATTTTTCTTAATCACTTGTGCAGGAACTGGGTGGTTGTGTCGGGTGGTAGCGCACGGCTAGTCAACGGCATCCTGGGTCTTCTGTGCAGGCAACACTTCCCCGGCATTGTCTCATATGCATCGAAGATGGAGCCGGCCTACTCGTTTGACCACTACGCCGTCACCACCGATGCGGAGTACCCCAACAAGGCGGCGCGGGTGAAGGCAGAGCTTTGGGTAAGTCTCCCCCGCACAACATTGCTCAATACGTCGCATTCATTGGACTTTTCTTGAAATAATGAATGGATACATCGCTTTTGTATGCAGACTTATTATAGATGTGAGTAGGGATTTGAGGCCAGGGTGGAGCAGGTGATTACTAAAGCCTGTAAAAAACTCGTCTCCGACATGCATCATGAGGTGCGCATCCAAGCCATCGTAACCTACTATGGGTCAAAGCTTGGAGAGAGGAAAACCAAGAAAGACGTAAGAGAGATGCAGCTGACCCGGGAGCAGTACCTTGAGGTAAATGAAGAACATCAATATTGATTCATTTTGAGATTAAGTTGGTTTAATTTGATCTTCTTATATGTCCAATACTTGATGATGTGTAGATGATCCCCTGGTGGTGCCAAGCGTATCCCGAGTGCTGGGCGATGATCGATGATGGTGGAGAGGTGGTTCATGGAGGAGTACCTCAAGATGCACAGGGATGCCCGGGACCGTCGTTTGCAGATGCAAGGTCTAGCACACCATCAAGGCAGTCGCAACCTCGCTGGATACAAACAAGCATGGGTACGCGAATTCATTTATTTATTGTGATGCTCAATTCTGCTTGATTTCTAATCATCGTGCTGTCTTTCTCGCAGTCGGCGTCACATAGTGGCCAGGCTTGCTCGAACTTCTAGGCATGGTGTATGGCCCACAAGGGCAAGGCGACGTCCGATGTCTCCTTCAACCTAGAGGACCCGCCCGAGGCATACACAAACCCGAGCGTCCACTCCCGCATCAGTGAGTACACTGAGCTGGTGAGGTTGCTCCATGGGTCAGACCACGATCCGAGCACCCAGGACTTCGATGGAGAGGCCATCATGAGGGCGGGGCAAGGCAAGAAGCATGGGTGGTTCTGGCTTGGCGACGGCGTCATCGACACGGCCTCTACTCCCTCTCTCTCCCAGATCCGAGCACGGAGCATGAGCGACAGCCCGGCCATTCGCACGCGGCCGACCGCTGCACAGCACCGGGTCGACGCACTCGAGGTTATTCCTGTTTTACTCGTCATACATTGATCTTTACACACCTTAATTAGCTTTGCACTACTGAAACATTGGAGTGAAATATTGCAGGCCCGGCTGGAACAAGAAATGAGGCAACATCAGGAGCTAGAGGCTGGGCACTAGAGGATGGTCGCCCAGCTGGAGGCCGAGCGGGCCGAGCGGTAGGCCTAGGCGCAGAGGCTGACGGACATTACAGAGTTCCTACAAGGGCTTGGGCAACGTGTGGGCTTCTCTTTGCCAGCTGGGCTGTTGGTTCCACCTCTGCCTAGTTGGGGCCACCGGTCAGCTAGCAAAGTAAATATATGAGATGTGTATCTTCAGCTTTGTGAGTCACCGCCTGGGATATGAAAGGATAAACTCGATCTACCAAGGATAGGATCAATTCGAAATTCTAAAAATGCCTCCGCGCCTGGCGCTTGCCGCTCGGAGAAGGACAGTGTCCAGGCTTCGCCGTCGTCATCACCGAGTACTTCTTCGACGCTGACACCATGGCTCCTGCATCCGAGCCTAACCCAGGTTGAGATCTTTTTGTTTTGTTTTCTCTCCTTCGCTCTTAGATAGGTCGTATGCATCCATGGCGTACAGGCAGTTGCCCTTGCCATCGATGTCCGGAGGCCGGAGAGAACACGAGGGAGAGGTACACGGCTGATGGAGTTCATCGCCGTGCTTCTAATGACTCTTGCACCTTGTGGTCGCTCTTCAAGAGTCCAAACTTCATTGCGAGTGAAGTTATTCAAGTCTTCATGCATGGCATTTATCCAATCTGAATCTTGAAGAGCTTCTTCTACATTCTTAGGTTCAACACAAGAGACAAAAGAGTGATGTTCAATAAATGAAGCAAGTTTTTGAGAGCGAGTGATTACACACTTTGAAGGACTCCCTATGATGAGATCTTGTGGATGAGCTTGTAGTAGAGGTAAATTTCTTCTATCAACCACTTGAGGGGGAGGTTGTGGAGCATCAACATCTTGAGCTTGTGCCACCATTTGATCATGGGAGACATGAGTATCTTCATTTTCTACTCTCCCATCTTTATCACCATCTTGTGGCACATTTGATGAAGAAGGTGGATCAATCACTTGTACATTATCTTCATCATCTTTAGGCTTGATGTCTCCAACTGGAATGTTCTTCATGGCCTCCCTCAATGGTTCATCACCTACATCATCAAGATTCTCATGTGCTCCTTGGGAGCCGTTAGATTCATCAAATTCCACATCATATGTTTCTTCAACCAAGCCGGTGGCATGATTAAATACTCGATATGCTTTGGACTTTGATGAGTAACCAACAAGAAAGCCAATATCACAACCAAACACCCGGAAGAATGAGACGTCCGGCTTCTTCCCATTGAGCAACTCATAAGGTGTCTTGCCAAGAAACTTTTGAAGGAATAGGCGGTTGGATGCATAGCATGTAGTGTTGATAGCTTCTGCCCATAGAGCTTTGGGTGTGTTATACTCATCAAGCATTGTTCTTGCTAGAGTGATAAGTGTCCGGTTCTTTCTCTCAACTACACCATTTTGTTGAGGAGTGTATGTTGCGGAGACCTCATGCTTGATCCCAACTTCATCACAATAAGCTTCAATGTTTGTGTTGTCAAACTCTTTTCCATTATCACTTCTTATTTTCTTAAGCTTCACTTCAAACTCATTTTGTGCTCTCTTGGCAAACTTCTTGAAACATGATGCAACTTCAGTCTTATCATGAAGGAAGAACACCCATGTATATCTAGAGTAGTCATCAACAATCACAAGATAATAAAAATTTCCTCCCAAACTATTGTAAGTTGTTGGTCCAAATAAGTCCATGTGAAGGAGTTCTAGCACTCTTATTGTTGACATGAAAGCTTTTGTAGGATGAGTGTTTGCAACTTGCTTGCCAGCTTGACATGCACTATAAAGCTTGTCCTTCTCAAATTTCACATCCTTCAACCCTCTCACCAATTCATTCTTCATAAGCTTCTTGAGTGAACTCATCCCAACATGAGCAAGTCTTCTATGCCATAGCCACCCAAGTGATGTTTTGGTGAATAGGCATGTCTTCAAGTTAGCATCTTCGAAGGTGAAATCCACTAGATATAGGTTGTTGTATCTAAATCCCTTGAATATAACTTGATCATCATCTTTCTTAGATACAACCACTTCCTTCTCGGTAAACAAGCATTGGAAGCCAAGATCACACAATTATCCAACGGATAGCAAGTTGAAGCTCAATGAAGCAACATATAGGACATTTGAGATTGAATGATCATTTGATATTGCCACTTTGCCCAATCTTTTAACTTTGCCCTTTGACTTATCACCAAATGTTATCCTTTCTTGGCCATCAATTTCTTCATCTAGTGAGGTGAACATACAAGAATCACCGGTCATATGTTGAGTTCAACCACTATCAATTACTCAATGACTTCCACCAGTCTTGTAGTTCACCTACACACAAGAGATCAAGCTTGTTTAGGGACCCAAACTTGTTGAGGGCCCTTGACTTTCTCAACAAGTCACTTTACAACCCAAATTTTCTTAGGCCTATTCTTGTTGGGAGGTCCTAAGAACATGACTTTCATTTTACCACTAGAATCCTTTCTAAGCATGTAATGAGCATTGAAAGCAAAAGGTCTAGCATGCTTGGGCAAGGGTTGTGGTGGAGGAGTTTGACACTCATGGGCAAAGTGACCTTCTTGTCCACACTCAAAATACCTCTTTGGCTTTGGCTTTGACTTGTGTTGTTGTTGGTGTTGAGTTTGAGCCTTCTTCTCTTGATGTGCCAAGTATCCAATTCCACTTCTATCCATCTTCATGATGGTGTTCATGAGTAGCTCACTTTGAAGATGTTGACCTCTTGTGAATTTGCTCAACCCGGTCTTGAGATGTTCTTTTTCTAACTTGAGCTTCTTGTTCTCTTCCTTGAGCTCATCATGATTTTTCTCCTTCCACTACTATAGAAATGAACTTGCGCAGCGTTGCATAATTGGCCTCCGTGGCGGGCACTGTTTTTGCCCGCCACGGTAATTCGGTGGCCGGCCGGCCACTGAGACGCCCGCTGCGGTAAATCCCCATTTACCGCAGCGGACATCTTAACGCGTCCGCCACGGTAAATCAATTTACTGTGGCGGACCTCTTAATATGCCCGCCACAGAAAATACCTATTTTCCATTGTGGGCATATTAAGAGGTCTGCCACGGTAAATCGATGTACCGTGGCGGCCATCCTATAAAGCCCGCCTCGATTAAGGCTGAGGACCAATAGGCCCAGGGCGAGGCCCATAGCGGGTACTGGTATAAAATGAGCACTTAGGGTTTCAATCCTCTTACCTCTCATCCCTAGGCGCCGCTCCCACCTTGTGACCCACGACAGAGCACCTCCACCCATGACGACCCGTGGACCTTGCGCACTCCCTCCGCTTCGGCAGGCATGAAGGCCTCTCCCTCTCCTCTCTCTCTCTCTCTCTCTCTCCCTCCCCCTCCCTCTCTCTCTCTCCTCACCGGTGTGAAGACCTCTCTCTGGGCAGAGAGGGACAAGCGAGGTCACGCGCGCCACCACCTCTCCGTTGCGCGCGCCGCCGACGTGTGAAGGCCTCTCCGTGGCGCAGCATCGAGCAAGGTCACGTGCGCCACCACCTCTCCGTCACGCGCGCCACCACGCGGGTCCAGGACCGTGACCGGATTTGGCGAGGAGAGCGCCGCCGTGCCCGGTATCTCTCTCTCCCTCTCTCTCCTCTTAGTACCTCCCTCATCTCTCTCTCTCATAGGCGAGGAGCTGCGTGGCGCGCAGGGACCACACGGCTGCGGATCCAGGCAGCCACGTCGACTCCCTGCTCCCACGACGTGGATCCACACGGCGACGACACGGATCCATGGCGAGACGGTCCCAACCTGCGGCAATGGCGTAGATCCTACGAGGATGACCTCCCCGGCGGCAGATCCAGCAAGGTGGAGACCCCAACGGCGGATCCAGTGAGGTGCGGTGGCACCAGTATTGGGTTGTGAATGGGCTCGTCAGTGGGCTCGAGAATGGTCCACCACGGAAAATGTTTCTGTAGTAGTGTTCTTGAGTCTCTTGTTTTCTTCCTTAAGCTTCTCATTCTCAAGAGCTAGATCACTATCATGGTCAAGGTTCTCTATCACACTGGTGTTGGTGGTTGATAGCTTTTCAAGATCTTTCTTTAGCTTCTCATTTTCATCTTTGATTCTAATTCTAAAATTCTTTGCAATAATTAAACCCTACACTTAGCCCATCTTCACCCATTGTGCCTAGAATGTGATTCTAATGATCTACCGCACAAAAGTTTAGCACCCTAAGTTCCAATCCTACTCTAGCATGGCAATTCTAAGAATGTAAAGACAAGAATTGAATTGCTCAAAAGTTAATGCTCAAAGTAAAGAGAGGAGAAGGAACACGGCGATGTTTTGCCGAGGTATCGGAGAGTCGCCACTCCCCACTAGTCCTCGTTGGAGCACCCGCGTAAGGGTGTAGCTCCCCCTTGATCCACGCAAGGATCAAGTGCTCTCTATGGGTTGATTCTTCGACGCTCCGTCGCGGTGAATTACCCACAACCGCTCACAACTTGAGTTGGGTCATCCACAAGCTCCGTCAGATGATCACCAAACTCCCAATCACCACCAAGCCATCTAGGTGATGGCGATCACCAAGAGTAACAAGCACGAACTCTCACTTGACCACAACAAGCCTAATGAGAAGGATGGATGCACACTTGCTACTCTTCTTGCACTAATGAGGCCTTAATCTTGGATTCTCAAATCTCAATCACCTCACTAGGCTCTTGCTCTCCAAAGCACTCACAAGGGTGTTTCTCAGGTGATCAAATGGTCAAGAGACCTTCCTTAGATGAATAGAGGAAGTATTTATACCCTCTCATTCAAAATGAACCGTCAGGAGGTTACGTCAGCGTTTTGCGGGGTGACTGGATGCTCCGGTCAAGGTGATCGGACGCTCCGGTTAGTTATCCCCGTCATAGAGCTATTAAGTTGTGACCGGACTCTGACCTGCGTTCGGTCAGCACTGACCGAACGCGTCCGGTCATTAAAACTGCTCTCTATAACCTTACCGATGTTGACCAGACGCTGGAGCCCAGAGTCCGGTCACTTCCCTATTCAGCGTCTGGTCAGTAACCGGAACCTGACCAGGGTCCGGTCAGCACTGACCGGACGCGTCCGATCAGGATTCTCCCTCTCTGGAACCTTACTGGAGTTGACCGGACTCTGGCACCCAGCGTCCGGTCACATTTCACTCAACATCTGGTCAGAACCAGACGACTTCTCCTTGATCAAATGAAATGACCAAACTCTACTGCCAGTGTTCAGTCCCAACTGGTTCAGCGTTCGGTCAACATTTGACCCTCCATTCACTTCCAACTCGAAATCATATGTGAATGAAGTTTGCTCCAATTGATCTTAGGGCAACTTCGGAGCTACCTAGTGCTAGATTTGACAAGTGTGCACCACACCTAACCCACTAGACTCACCTAGGTCAAGCTACTAGTCCATACCCCACTTAATAGTACGGCCAAAGGAAAAACAAAGTCCTAAACTACTCTAAGTGTCTCTTCAACACCAAACGACACTTATAACAAGTCCATCCTTAACCTTGTCATCCATCCTTTGAAAACCGAAATGATTTCCATCGTAGGGGCATGACAAACATAATTGCCCAATCAATTGCCATTACCATGACCTAACTTAATTGCCTCTGCAAAACACACGTTAGTTATAGTAATCTCATATTGTCATTAATCACCGAAACCCAACTAGGGGCCTAGATGCTTTCAGGCTCGACAGTGGGGAGTGGTCGGAGGCCAACGGGGTTGCCGTGTTGGTCGTCGTACACCTATCGACGTTGGAGTTCTACCTGATGCCACTAGGCAACGACTGTTCTTGATGCGATTGCGGGCATCGAGATTGGCGTTGATACGGTCGCGGGTGTCACCTTGCAGGGGTTGATTAACCTCCTGGTTGGCATCATGAGCTGGTCGGCCACGCTGATTTCGTGGTCCTTGTGATCTAGGGTTGATGGCAACATTGCCCCTAGACCCCCTAGGATGATCTGGCCGCTATGATAACGGCTTCCCCCCTCATGGCGAGAGCCACGAGGGTTTCGACTGCGAGCCAATGCGATCGGAAAAGACGGAACTGGGTTCCGAATGTCGTTGACCTGGACATGAGCTGCTTTAAGCAGTGCTTTAATCTTGAGTACCTCCAGCGTTGGTGGGAGTCTAGCCAGCTCGTGGGTGGCCACAGCCAGATTGGCGCTCGGTGTTTGCTCCACTTGCTGGTTGTCCACCATGAGGAACTCTTGTTGTAGATTATGAGCAAGAGGCAGCAGGCCACCTCTGGTGGCTTGGGTGGTGTTTTCTACTTCTTCATTATGACTTCGTTGGCGATCAGTGTTCCTGGCTTCACGCTCACGATGCCGAACACTGGTTTCTCCATCGACAGCAATGCTGTCCTGGCTAACCATGAAAAGCTATCTCCCAAAGCCTAGAGGGAAAGGTGGGCAGCTGCTGGTAGAGCCCTTGGAATATGGCTCAAGGCTTTCCTCTAGGATTGTATGGGCGTTTCATCAGGAAGCGCGGATTTGCACCATATTTACCGTTAGCACAGGATGGTCGGCCTCATGGAGATTGATCGGTAGAGGTCATTGGCGTAGCCGTGCTCGGTGTGGTCGACAAAAAGATGGTGCAGGTGTCCGACAGATCAGATCCGTGCCCACCACCCAAAAGAATAGGGCCTCGACATGTTCTCCGTCGGGGTGGGGAGTGGTTGGCCTTGAATGATACGCCCGTCCGGGAGTTACCGTGATTACGAGATCTTCATCTTGCCACCTTGGGCGACTTCCACGAAGGGGTGCTCGGCGTTAGTGGCATGGTGACCTTGTAGTCTTGAGAGTCACATCTCCGTTGGTAGATTGATTTAAAACCAATTCCCTTAGAGACAAGCACTTGGCTAAGCCATTGGTGACCCGATCAGCGAGATGCGATTAGATCATCGATCAATGGATCTCCAAACTCGACGAGGAACTGAGATTGGAGCTTCTAGTGCCAACACCGGCGTGATCAGTGCCAACACATTCGGGGCAAGATTATCCTGCATTGCCTCCACGATCTCTCCGTTGCCATCAGCGTTGATAATCTAGGTTATGGATCCAATCATGAACGACTAGCTTTGGATCGGGAAGATCATGGATCTCGGGAATTTGACCATCTAGTTGGCCATGGAATCAAAGACGCATGACCCCTACGGCATGCCACTATCGGCGAAATCTAGTCGTTGATCCACCAAGGGGTATACCCATGGTAGTAGATGATTGGTGGAGGTGCGCGTAATAGGAACCGAATGGTGACACGGGCGTAGAGACAACGATTTAGATAGGTTCAGGCTGTCTGATCGACATAATACCCTACGTCCTGTGTCTTTGGTGGATTGTATTGAATATGAGATGCATTCAAGGGGGGTCCCTACCCGCCTTGTATAGTCTGGAGGGTAGGGTTACAGGTCGGTTTAGGTCTAGATCTATTTGGCTATATGGTAAGTATTTACAAGGAATACGATATCTATCATATCCGAACAGATCTTCCTTCATCGCCAAGATGTCTTCTGATTGCCTTGTGGTGCACGCCGACCAGAGCTGAGCATAGTAGGTCTTGATCTTATGGGCTAGACCTCCCCTAGTGGTGCGGCCCATGTCCATTGCCGTGGGTACCTGGAGTTATACCCCCCACAGTCGCATAACATAAGTGATAGGACATGAAGGAAGATCTTGGATAGGGGTCGTGGTAGTGCTAACCTGAGTAGAATTTTAATACTTAAGTCTTATAATAGTCGATATTTTGCTCTAAAGTAATCCTAAAGGGCCAGAGGAGGGCCGATAGGCCTACAGTACGGCTGATAGGACTGCTGTACGGTGACCTCATGCTGTCGGCTATTGGCGGGCCAACAGGACTACAGTAGGCGTTCTGGCTTCAGGAACATCCCTAGAGGTGTACTAAATCTACAATTCTTTCCAAACAAATGCTAGATTTGTGATTAATTATTAAATAATATTGTTTTAAAAAAAATCGAGCCCGATGTGTACATAAACAATCGATGTTTTTTTTACGTACAACAAAAAAGTTACTTGGAGTGCTGACATCTTTGGGGATGTAGCTCAGATGCGGATCGATACCCCGCACCTCCATTTTGGTTTTTTTGGTTTCTTTTTCTATTTTTTATTTTGATTTTCTTCTTCCTCCATTTTTAGATTTTGAGCGGCCTTAGCTAGCGAGCCTATCTGCTCACATGGCTCTCCCTCGTGGCAGGGCATGAAAGCAGCGGTGGCACAAGGCCGTGGGTTTTGTGATGTCTGCTTTGTGTATAGGCCGTACTTGTCGAGGCTAGCTTAGTTCGAAAAAAGGGCTCGACGATCTGTACTTGAGCCGACCATTGTGTCTATCGATGACACGGTTTGACGACTTTTATACGTAGCATGTTTTAGTAGGATATAAGATCAGTTCATATTATCCGGGTCTATCTTTGGGCGGGCTATATAGCCATCTATAGGCCTAATACTAATATACCTGGTGTTTGCATACTTGGGGTGGGGCCCTACCTAGCTGGGGGCCAGGGCGGCCGCCCCGCTTGCCCGCATCCAGGGCCGGGCCTGGCTCTGGCACCTATCACCGTCGCTGGACGCGCTACTCACACCATGTGCGCACTGGAGCCGGCGAGGGGGAAGGCACAAGCGTGAAGCCACAGGCTGCGGAGGAAGGCTGAACGCAGCAACCTGAAGAGACATGCCCGAGAGAGAGAGGATAGGTGACAGAGAAACAATGCATTCAATGAATATGGGCTCACCTATAGAAAAGTTGCACTGTGACACTGAGTTTCCATGAATTGTTATTTTAGTGATCCAGCATGCATGGAGATCACATAATGATTTAGGCTGGGATAGTTCTGACAGAGCATGTCACCATATTGAGTGATTGAGTGCTAATCGAATCTATTATATTAAATTTTGTTCATTTTTATCGTTGTTATATGATCTACTATATATGCTTTTCTGTGGTGCATCATTTTATGGGTGCACCCAAATCTCGATCGATGATAGGGTCACGAGTATTTCCATTCCATGTATGACTATGTGGTATTTGTCTCATAGGTGACACAAGCGGCGGTTTAATAAAATTTTCCGGGCTAAAAGCGTAAAGCATAAAGCATAAAGCATAAAGCAAGAGAGATGCATTTGTCATGATTAATATGTTTTTATTTTCCATTTGTCTTTTTGAGTTATGATGGTGGTGTTAGTTTTGTTTTTCTATGCATACTCCTTCAGATTCTTTAATTTATATTTTTGGAAGTATTTATATCATCGTAATTAGGATTTTCATGTTTCAAACTCAAATTTTATATCTAAATAACCCGCAGCAACGCGCAAGGTATCCATCTAGTATTACAAAGTAGAGAGGCCTCCATCAACTAGGTGTGGTACTAAACCAGTTATCTGCCCATCTTCTTTTGGTCTCTTAGTACAGCCAACATATCAGCTACAGGATTATAAAAGCAGTGGAGACTGGATCTCCCTGCCACAGACCTTTGTTAGTCTGGAAGTACCTACCCACATCGTCGTCGTTCACTTTTATTCCAATGCTTCCCTTACTTACGAACTGGTTTATCCATTGGTTGGGCAGTGCCTGGGTAAAGTTCACTTCGAAACACCATGGTGATTGGAGGGTATGTACCTCCTCTGGATATAGTCCAATACCAAGTAAGTACTAGCTAGGCCCCCACACCTTTATTTAATTAGTTCAATTCATTATTAACATGCATCATTAGTTGATGAATCGTTTTCTCGTAAAGGGGTGTCTGATGCAGGAAAAGGGAAACAACTTATGTGGAGACTACGTTTGCGAGCACCTCATGCAGTACTCATTGAAAACAAGTGAAGAGTACCTCAAAGTACATAAAAAATATACGCATTTTGTTTATTACTATTTGTTCGATGTGATTTTGTACATGTTATCTAAACCCTCGATATTTATATATGCGTATTAAGAGGCAAATACGTGCAAAGGCAGAGTCGTCGAGAGAACCTGAAGGGTTGGATTAGAGTGCATGCGTGCACGTGCGCTCTCAATCTCGAAGTGTATCCATTTATTTATTTAATGATGGTAGGCGAAAATGATTAAGGGCCTCATATGATGGAAGAGCCTATGGCGTCTGAGATTACCTCGATCATCGATCGGCCCGTCAAGTTGATCGAACGGCGCGTGCTCCTGTAAGCATGCGAGGCCGGGTACGTGAAGATTACTTGGGCTGATTATTACCGGTCATTAACGTACAGTAATCTCAATTATAGGACTCCAGGGAGCGATTCGTGCATGGCCCATGCAAGCACGTACGTGTGCCCACATGGACGGACTAGTATTGTTAGCTCTCCTCTCCGGAAAGCTAGCAAGCCTACACACGCGTACATCT
The DNA here is from genome assembly GCA_904845875.1 of Miscanthus lutarioriparius. Taxonomy (NCBI): domain Eukaryota; kingdom Viridiplantae; phylum Streptophyta; class Magnoliopsida; order Poales; family Poaceae; genus Miscanthus; species Miscanthus lutarioriparius. The sequence continues at coordinate 49,787 of CAJGYO010000215.1, forward strand.
CTTCGGCCAGGATATACTCGGCTCGCACGCGTATAAATACACCGCTTCAGTAATACGTACAGTACCTAGGCCGGGAGCCCGAGAGAGTTCTAGAAGCTCCTCGATACTAGTGGGCCGCGCGATACTGCGGCGCTCGGCGCTCATCAGATGCGCGGAAATGATGCCACCGCCTGTAAGATGATGATGAAGCTTCTAGAAAGCTCATGCATACACGCGGGCATGCCTAGTTGGGGCCACCGGTCAGCTAGCGAAGTAAATATATGAGACGTGTATCTTTAGCTTTGCGAGTCACCGCCTGGGATACGAAAGGATAAATTCGATCTACCAAGGATAGGATCAATTCGAAATTCTAAAAATGCCTCCGCGCCTGGGGCTTGCCGCTCGGAGAAGGACCAGTGTCCAGGCTTCGCCGTTGTCGTCGCCGAGTACTTCTTCGACGCTGACACCATGGCTCCTGCATCCGAGGCTAACCCAGGTTGAGATCTTTTTGTTTTGTTTTCTCTCCTTCCCTCTTAGATAGGTCGTATGCATCCATGGCGTACAGGCAGTTGCCCTTGCCGTCGACGTCCGGAGGCCGGAGAGAACATGAGGGAGAGGTACATGGCTGACGGAGTTCATCGCCGTGCAACTGTCTTCAGGCCGTCGCAGTTGTCCGGCGGGCCAAGACCCCTCACGGCCACGCCACCTCCATCAGCAGGTGCCGGCGTCACGCTGTTGCCGGAGCTCGTCCTCGTACCGTACAGCCCCTCGCCACCCTGCCGGAGTTTCGATGGCCTATCCACTGGCCGACAGGTGAGGTTTCAAAATTCAAAATTTGGAATTTTCAAAATGACTTTGAATGTTCAATAGTTAATATCAAAGTTGAAGTGGTCAACCAGATTTATATTTTTGCTGTTGATAAGTTTCTTATTTGAAGTTTTTTAGTGTCTCGAATATTTATTTTAAATTCGCATATTTTGAGATCCAAATTTGTAGTGCTTGACAAGATTGAAAACTCTATGGTTGAAACCTTTTCATTTCGTTATGTGCTAAAATATTTAATACAAGATTATGAAATATTAGTAAAAAATATAGCTATCAAGCACATATTTTTTTTTTTTTGGTTTTTTATTTATCTTGTTAACCATTAATAGAGGTGGACATGTTGGCCGCCTCTGTGAACCGATATTCATAGGGGCACAGCGACCTCCCTGAAAATCTTTTCTGTCCCCCTCCGAAAATGTCCGGCAGCAGTGAGTTTAGTGGATATGTTTATTTAGCACTATAGATCTCATGTCAGGACACTATTGTTGGTCTAAACTAGAAATGGAGAGGAACACAAGTAAGCAGTAGTACAATTCTCACGCCTACACATGGATGTCCCATACAACATGCAACAGCAGCTAGCAGTAGCAGGTATTTATTCCATTACGCCACACACACACAGCTCGATGGGTGGCACTGTGATGAGCAGACGACGACGACGACACACATGACTCGAGACAAACCAGCTGCCCGGCCGGGTTAGCTATCCGATGACGGGGACCCGCACAACGGCACTAAGCATTTTTAGAGGCGGTTTAAGACCATTTGTAGGGGTGGTTTGGCCAGCCGTCCCTACCAAACCGTCTCTACAAATTATGTATTTGTAGGGGCGGTTACTAGACCGCCCTTACAAATAGATTTATAGAGACGGCTGGTGTTATCAGCCGTCGCTACAAATCGATTTGTAAAGACGGCTGGTAACACCAGCCGTCTCTACAAAATCGATTTGTAGGGGCGGCTATAATACCTGTTTGTAGGGACGGTTCAGTCTAGACCCGTCCCTACAGTACATTTTTTCAGAATTTTTTTTTAAATCCATTGCCGTCGTGCCCCCGGAACTGCAGAGGCCACCGCGCCCATGGCCATCGGTGAGCAGGCAAGGGAACGCGTGTCGTGTGCCCGGTTGCCGCCCGAGCTAGCGTAGAGGCATGGGCCCACTGCTGCCAGGACCTTGCCGCCGTAGATCCAGTCGCCGTCGCCTTGGCCGCACACGAGGGCGCGCGAGATCCAGCCGTTGCAGTCCCCCGACGTGCGCTGCAGTGGCAGACTGTCCGCACCCTTATGGCAGACTGTCTGCACCTGCGCTGAGCGACGCTTCCTGGATGAGAACGACGTGGACCGAGCAGTCGCGGGTCTACTCGCAGCCGACACTGGGAACGAGAGCGGCAGGCGCCGAGGAGACCGGAGCAGCCTGGGCTGAGCGGATGCTCACTGGAGCCCAACCCTGATACCTCGACGCATCCAACAGAGCACTCGTGTGCAAGGAACAGAAAGGGGCGAGCAAAAGAATGAACGGGAAACTAACAGAAGGACCGGAGGAAAACAGGTGCTCGCCTGGAGGATTGATGCACGCTGCTGCCAAAGCAACTTGGCCAGGAGATGCACACGACCAGGATGCTAGCACTGGCAGCGCACAGGTGCCCTCACGGAACCACAGCAAGAACCTGACGAAGAACCACAGTAAAGAACCTCACGGACCACAGTAAAGAACGAACAAGAAAGGCGGCACCAAGAAATTCAACCAAATCCTACCCAAACCTCCATGATTCATCCCCTGAATTTGCACAGGAGAAATTCGACTTGCTACAAATCTATCCCCAAGAAATCATCGCCTGGGATTAATCCAAACTCCGGGAAAAATTCAAATTGTAGACAAGAACGGGTTTTTCTCCTCAAAAGCGAAAACCGGATCGTGCCAAATTGATTTGAATCACTGGAGGGATTAGTTCAGCACGTGTCCTAGCTCATCATGGATGAACTAAAAACTCCCCAAAACATCTCAATCCAAAAAGATGAAGCAAGAAAGGGGAGGGAGAAGGACGACGAACATAGAACAGCAAACACAAAAATACACAGCTCAAAGAGATGAACCCCGAAGGGCAACGTGAGGTAAGGGCCTCTCTCAGGAATACTAAAGGGCGGAACTGGGAAAAGAAAGGGGTGGGTGTCTGTGGCGGTACGGCGCCGCGGGATTTTGGAAACGGAGTGCGCGCTCGCGCGGCAGCTCGACCGCCAGTGTCGGATTAAAGAAATCCTGGGCGGCGTCTGATATGGCTCCAGAATGTCGACATCCTCATCTAGAAGCATGTGAGGGAGGTGGGCCCATTTGTGCTGTTGGCGCTGTGACGCGGAGCATCCGACTGTAGGATCTCGACATCCTTCACCGACGTGCTTGCTGTTTCCAACTAGACGATGTCACATCAGCAGCATTTCAATCATGTCTGGTTGTCTACACTAAAACTAAACAACGCCGTCCGTAAGCAAACCCACACACACGGGGCATTTGTAGGGGCGGCTCAATCACCGGCCGCCCCTACAAATAGCTACACCAGGGCAGCTCAATCACCAGCCGCCTCTACAAATCCGACCCATTTGTAGGGGCGGCTCGTATCACCCGCCGCCCCTGTTGTTCCATTTGTAGGGACGACTTTATCACCAACCGCCCCTATAAAAAATTTGTCCCATTGCTACAAACCGTTTTCACGTAGTGCCAGGAGACAAGGCCGTTGTCGTCGATGTAGATGCGGACGCGCTTGGGGTTGTTGACCGGGGGTGACCACCATGCTCGGCGGGACCACCTCCACGGCCACGTCCGGCCTGTCGTGAGCGATCGCCCTCACCGCCAGCATCTCCTGCGCACCCAGCAGCTCCGGCCACGATGACTTCCCGGGGATCGGCACGCTCATCTTGGCCGCTCGATCTCGCGCTCTCATTGTCGTCGTCACTGGCTACTAGCTAGCTAGCTCGGCGTGTGAGATGCTCCTCAGTACGAGATACATCTGCGGCACGTCGATCTTTGCTGGACGTTTACGTACGCTACCTCGTTTAGTCAGGTAACCCTTTTGTTTGCTGTCAAAGGTCCCCAGCAGGCCGTCGACTAGAACCGGAGGACTTATAGACGGCGAACCCATATTCCAATGAACATGCAACAGATAATCAAATAAGAGATAATCAATAATGGTCAGAAAAATCTAACATGCGTGATAGGGAGCAGCTACAATACTGTTGGAGGAATAGAATTGGGGAATAATAATCAGTTCTTTACTGCTGAGATTCGTGAGCGGACTACATAGCATCTAGTACATTGTTTAGGGGCAAGGTGCCTCCATCAGAGATAAGGCAAGTCAGGATTACATAATCCTCACATTCCAGGATGAAGGGAATATGCTCTCTAACACTACTGGCGGCGGGCTCTTTGCCGAGTGCCTGTTGCACTCGACAAAGGCAGCTTTGCACTCGGCAAAGCCTTTGCCAAGTGCCCGAAATCCTTTGCCGAGTGCAACACTCGGCAAAGAGCCTCCATTGAATCCTCTTCCGGTAAAGGCTGCTTTGCCAAGTGCCAAATTTCGGGCACTCGGCAAAGGCTTTTGCCGAGTGCCGTGCGGGCACTCGGCAAAGATTTGACGCCGTCGGCCGACGGCCGACGCCGTCTAATTTTTTTTTTAAGAAAAACTCTTTGCCAAGTGCCACAGCTCCGGCACTCGGCAAAGAAATCTATTTTTTTTAAACCTCTTTGCCGAGCGCCACGGCACCGGCACTCGGCAAAGGGTGTTTTTTTTAAATTCTCTTTGACGAGTGCAATGACCATTACACTCGGAAAGCGTGTTTTTTTATTTTTTTTTTAATTTTCTTTACCGAGTGCAATGGTCATTGCACTCGGCAAGGCCACCTCTAAATTTCTTTTTTTTGTTTTTTGCTTTTCCATTTAAACAACAATGCATATATATAATAGAAATCACAATTCAACAGCAATAAATTATAAACCACATTTATATATTACAAACGACCAAATTTGTCCGAAATCCACAATTTATTACAAACCACAAGTTCATAGTCCACAAGTTCACAAGTTCGATACATAGAAACTACTCCGCAAGCGGCTCACGGCGATTGCGCCCCAGCGTGCGATCCCGGTGATGGTCCGGGTGCAGATGGCCCAACTTGCGATGCCGGCGACCCTCCGACCTGGTTCGACGCCGCCCCCGATGTCCGCTGCACAAAAAAGAAATTGCACGTGAGTGACAAGATAAAAATGTAAGGAGTTTAAAGAAAAGTTGAAAATTTCGGCAGCACCTCCCCTGCACGGGGACGTTTCCAAAACCTGCAAGAAAAACGTCGGCACGAAGGCCGACAACCACATTTCCGGCACAAAGGCCGACACATCAACTAACCCGGCATGAAGGCCCACACATCAACAAATCCTCCTTCTTCCTTCTTCTTCTCCTTCTTCCTCCTCCTTTTTCTTCCTTCTTCTTCTTCTTCCTTCTTCTTCCTTTTTCTTCTTCCTCCTTCCTCTTCCTGCTACCTTCTTCCTCCTTCCTCCAGGGCTGGCCAGGCTTCATGGGCCGTTGCCTAATGGGCGGGCAGGGGGGAGGGCGCTGGCAGGGGCGCCGTTCTTGGCGTAGGAACCGGTGGCGGAGGCCGACCAGAGGTGGGGCAGGCGGCGGCGAAGTGCTGGTGAGGCGGGCAAGAGGCAGGCGGGCGTCAGGCGGCCGGGTGCGGCCAGGCGCCGGATCCGGTGGCGGTGGCCCTGAGGAGTGGGGAGGGCGGCCTTGTGATGAAGCGGGCGGCTGGGGCCAGCCCTGCACTGGGGTTCATGGGGTGGTCGGGGCACGGGCGGTATGGGCGGTCGGGGCGAGGGTGGGTGAGGTGAGGTGGGGTGGTGGCCAATGGTGGCGAGTGGGTGAGCAATGGGTGGGGTGTGCGTGTGTGAGTGTGTTGTGTGGAGTGAGTGAGTGTGTGGGCAGCCCACACATTTAGTTAAGGTTTCCCCCTTTGAGAGTCTTTGGCCGTAAGCACACTCGGCAAAAGGCTTTATTTTTAAAAATTCTTTGCCAAGTGCCACTTCCTGGCACTCGGCAAAGGCCCTCTTTTTTTTGCCCCATTATTTTTTTAGCCTTAATATATTATTTAAAACTCCATGTTCAAATTTGGCACAATTTTGACTTTTTTTTGCTATATTTCGTTAGTTTTTTTTGTTTCGTTGAAGTTTATGGAATATTTCAAATTTGAACTGCAGGTGCATGGAATAATCGAATTTGGTCGTTCAAAAAATGATATTCATGATATTTGGTGTATGTTGAGGCCGTATCCAGGAACTCACATGAAATTTCGAGCATCTTGTTGACGTAACATGACGAGGTACCTGCGGGAAAAGTGTATTTAAATTATATAAAATCCGAACGAAGTCCGAAAATGACGAAACTTGTCGGGGCGTCGTGCTATCGCATGTAGAGTCTGTGGTAAAAAATTGAGAAGGTTTCGAGCAATTTGCGATGTCGGATGCCTAAAACCCAGACATCTCCACATGTGATAACCTAAAAAATTGGCAGGGCTTCGGCTCTAGCTTCTCGCGGCTCCTTGTAAGAAGTCCCGCCAAATGGCCATTATCTAAAAAGTGGCTCTTTGCAAGGAGGCCACAAGAGTGAGAGCTGTTTTTGCATAGAGAGGCCGGAGCCGCAGATATGTGCTTCTCCTAGGTCCTCATCCCGGACCTAATACAATATTTTATAAAAGTGCCACCACAACTATTTTACTAAATATTTTTCAAAACGGCTTCAGCTCCACTAGGAAGGTGCTTCGTATAATAAGCCAAAACCATTTTAGTAAGATCCGGAGCCCTACCAAACATTGACCTGCATTAAGGCCTAATACTGAGTGACACGCTGATAGCAATCATAGTCTTCTTATGCATGGGTAAAGTGGGAAAGCTTTTGTGTCCTGCCAATGCTACTGTTACATCTACTATAATTATACTACTCAATACATGTAAGAGGTAGCTCAAACCAGATTGACATGATTATTCATTTAAACTTATTAGTACCATTCAGTACTTGTGACATGTGCTCCCTAGCTCAAAAGTAAATAAAGTTTTGTATTGCCTCAGGCAATTCGCGACAATGCTAGTATATGCATTGTGCAGTATTATGCAACATATATGGCCTCATTTTTTTTGCGGTGGGAATGCATCAACATAAGCCAAATTAAAGATTCTTATCTCTCTTTTTCACTCTGACCCAAAATATTCAAGGGTAGAAACTAAGTGCTGCGGGAAAGAATCTCCTGAATGATTATCAATGCACTAATTCTAACTTATATATGTTTTAGCCTACCTTGCAGATGTTTTCAGGACTGAAGCAGATATTTTCAAAATTCAACTACACCTGAATCTAGATTATTTACCTTTTTATGTGCATTATTACATTTCCAATAATTTCAAGCCTTCTTTTTATCCTAGCTTGCAGATGTTCTCAAGACTGAACAACAACACATGAATTTGTAACATTTGCACTTTTTTTTGTGCACTAAGGGGTTGTTTGGTTCTGACCCAGGTGCAGGTGTCTAGGCCAGATAGCTCCCCAGGTCATCGATTTTGAGCGCCTGGTGGTCGGATGGACCTGCCTGGGCGAGCACCCCAGGCCACGCTGCGAACTAAACAGCCCATAATTACAAATTTCCACTTTCAAGCCTATACGGATATACACTTGGAAGTTAGAGAACAAATAGATTCAACTCATTTGATGATTGATGACTAAGATATGAGACAAAATAACTCCTAGAGTAGTAGAGTACTCACTCCTTCCCTAAATGTTAGTGCCACGATTTGCGTGCCAATAATTTGACTCGATTTATAGGAAATGCGTGCAATATTTCTGTCTCCAAATAAATTTATTAAAAAACTAGATTCAAATATCTATCAATGATACTAATTATATATTATAAATATTAATATTTTTTAATATGTATTTAGTCAAACTTGTTTCTAGGAAGCGAAAACAATAGACATTACGGGACGGAGGAGTATATAGTTTCTTTAGGGTCAGGCTGATAGTATCATTCAACTGATGCACATAACGGTACCAAACATTTGTACATCATTGCAATAAAGAATTCCCCATCTGAGAGAACAAAATGCTTTCACTCAATCAGCCAGACAAATGATCTCCCAAAACGAAGTCAACTACTACAAAACTGATTCAACAAAGCAAGAGTTTATTAGGGAGCGAGGCCATGCTGCACAACAGGCAACAGCAGCCGCAGGTTTTTATTCCATTATTACACGACACACACGCACACGTACAGCTCGATCGCGGGCTCACGGCACCGGTGCAGGCAATGCGGTAATGAGCAGACGACGATGACGACGACACATGACTCCAAACCGATGACGGGGACCACGACGACAATACCGTTGTTATTGATTAAGACGCGGACCCGCGCAGGGTAGGGGCGGACCCACAGGGTATGACAGGTGCGCCATGGCATACCCTGTGATATACCCCTGGAAGTTAGAGAACAAATAGATTCAACTCATTTGATGATTGATGACTAAGATATGAGACAAAATAACTACTAGAGTAGTGGAGTACTCCCTCCTTCCGTAAATGTTAGTTGCCACGATTTACGTGCCGATAATTTGACTCTTGTTCACGAACCCGAAATTTCGGACATCTTGTTCACGAAACATGACTGCGAACTTGCGTGCGAAGTGTTTTAAAATTCTACAAAAAGCAAACGAAGTCCAAAAATCAAGAAACTTGTTGAGATGTCGTGATATCGTATGTGGAGGCTATGATAAAAATCTGAGAAGGTTTGGTGCATGTTATCACGTACGATGCTTACAAACCAGGACATCTCCACATGTGAATTCAAAACCCTGTTTGCGAAAGTGCCCTACTGCTTCCCCTACTGTAACAACCCGGGTTTTTGGAGAAGCCAAAAATACGAACTTTTTAAAAATTTTCCTGCAATATGTGAAGCATGTAGATGCTAGGTCAAACAAAGAACAATTTATAAATAAATTGTTGCATACATATAGTGATGCTTGTAGGAGCTTGCCAGAGTTCCTTATTTGGTTTAGGGTTTTGTGTTGGAGAGCACAAGTCCATAGCAAATCCTTTTGATCCCTTCTAGAATATCTTATGAATCCCTTTTCCTCTCTCTCAATTCATCTTTTGCTTTTGAACCTTATTCGAATCCCTTAACCTAACTCATAAAGTCAATCGACCTTCCTTGTAAATCAATGCCCGTGAATTGTCGTCCCTCGACATGGACCCCACTAACCCGTGAGAGGACCCCACTAGGAGGCTGTACATGTTGGCAACACATGTATACCAATATAGGAGCGTTTGGAAGTAAATATAATAGAGGAATAAATAGATAAGGAATTAGAAAGGGAAAGGAAAATAGGAAAGCCAAACAGCCCAAAGCATGACCCGCTCGTCCTCGGCCTCGGCCCCGCCTGCCCGCCAACCGCTCGCCCTCGGCCGCTCGCGCCAACCTCTTCTCTTGCGCGTGGCCCAACCATCAACCGCCGGCTTAACCAACATGGCCATAAGCCCGGTGGCGCTCAAGAGGCCTCCTACTGGCAGGTTTGTGTGTCGCCCCGCACCAACCCGCCTTGGCCCAATCGCAAGCCGGCGCCCACTCCAACCCTAGGCACTAACGCGGCGCGCTCCCAAGCCGTCGCCCGCCGCCCACACCCAGCGTCCCGACCGCGCCCTTGACTCAGGTGCCGTGATTCGCGGCACGTGTCCCTCTCCCTGGCACGGATGTCGAGGATGGACGGCACCTCAGGAACCCTAGCCGTCCGTGCCCATAAGTAGCTGAGCCACCGCCATCTTCTTCTTCCTCCAGGCCACCGCCATCTCGTCCTCGCTGCCCTCTAGTTTGGGCACAGCGTCTGGAGCCCTCCTCGCCGACCACCATAGCCACGCCAAGCGCAGTGCCTGCCGCGGTGCCCTGTGACCTTGGCCCTCGATGACGGACCACCGGGAGCCCGCCTCTGCCCGCAATGCCCGAGGAGCTGGAGTCCACAGCACCACGCCATGCTAGAGCCGCACGGACGTCGTCAAGCACGCCACCACCGCGAGCACCTCCCACCTTGCGACACTATCCTCCACGCCGTCGTCCTCGCCAGAGCACACCGCGACGCCGCCATAGGGAGCCACCTCGCCAACTACCAAAGCCACCATGGGAACGCCTTCTGCTACCGTCGAGCCCTCCGGTGAGGACCTCAGCCTCAAAGCCTCACTTTTTGTGCGCTACCTGGTTGCCTGCCTGTCTGGCCTTCGAGCCACGTCCACGGTCATGGGAGCATGCACCGTAGACACCGGTCCCAAGAAGACCATGGTGCGGCCTTTCATGGCCGCCCATCGTCGTGACGACGCACCTGCACGAGCCATCGCACGATGCCCTGGCACTAACGACGTCCTAGCCATGCATGAGCCCAAGCTTCCACCTTTCGGCCCTATTAGCGCGCCTCTATTCGCCCATCTCTCAATCCAAACCCATGGAGCCGCAGTGCACTTCTCCTCTGGGCGCTGAACCACCGCCGACCTTGAGCCGGCCGGTGTCTTTCGCTACCCCCCGCTTGGCGCTCTCTCGGTGCCACCCACACCACGCAGACGTAGCCAAGGCTTGAGCTTTTCGGCTGTTCGCCAACCTTGCCGGCCCGGCCGCCGAGCCGTTTCCTTGATGGGAGGCGGGGATGGGCCGCCGGCTAACGCCGATCATGAACTATCGCATGTGCCTCGGCCCGGCTTTGCTGCGCACACACATGCACGACGCAGCATGGTGCCCCGCGTGCCCGTGTTGCTCGCGCCAGCCATCGCCTTGCTGACCACCCAAGCCCTGGTCGTCCGTCATCTAGCCGAATGTCCATGACACGGTTACCGACAGACTCATCCTGTATCGCACCGAACACATAGCGGCCGCCTACCGCCTCGCGGGGGGGACACGAAGCCCAAGGTGCCGTCTTTGAAGCCGCTGCCGTCCTTCACACTTACACCGCGTCGCCCGCCACTTGCCGCTATGTCGTCACGATCACGGACACCTGCACAGGCCACCTCACGGCCCTGTGTAGCCAAGGAACCACATCGAGCTCTCAGCCTAGCACGCCAACCCCTACACCTCCATGACCCCAGACCTTGCCGCCACACTCGCGACCATGGCCACCGCTTGGAAGCACACACACACAAACCCAAAGCCCAACCTTGGCCATGCTGGCGCTCATGCACCAAGTAGTGTCACGGCGAGCCAAACGCACACAGTGTCCGTGCCCTCAGGCTCTTCGGTCAAGCACCGCTAGGCACGGTCGCGAGCTGCTCACCCGAGCCATCCCCGCACCTTCCAGGCCTCGCGGTGTCGATAGCAAGCCACCGTAGCCGCTCAGCCTTGCCACATGGCCACACGTGCAGACACGCACACCAATGATGCCATGCGAGCCTCGGAGCAGCACCGCCGGTCGCCCATGACCGTGATCACCTGCACTCGTAGGAGACGCCCACACTCACTAGCATGGGACTGGACTTAGCCAAATGGATCCATGGCGTAGGAGACGCCAGAAAGGACTTGTCGCCTGTAAAACCCGTCGTGGCCAAGCCATGCCGCGGCGAAGAGTTACCATGACCTCATCGTGAACCCTGAAGCCGTAATTGGACCATGTAGTATTAATCGCCGCATCATGGACTGCAGGTTTCCTTTCTTTGGTTGCCCTGACGATTCCGTGGAACCCTATGTCCGTGTTTCACCACTGTTTCGGCTACCCCGAGTCACGAGAACATGCCATTGAGATCTACCGGGATTCACACTAAAGGCCTTTTGAAGTAGTCTCATTGCACAACTCACGGACAAAGCCCTAGTATACACCGCATGACCTAGCACCGTGTCAGTGCCGTTATATTGGGTCCGTTCCCCACCGATGCTTGGAGACCACCATTGCTTTGAGACCACCGTTGCCAAGACCACTATTGCCGAGACCACCATTGTCGAGACCACCATTGCCGAGACCACCGTTACCGAGACCACCGTTGCCGAGACCACCGTTGCCGAGACCACTGTTGCCGAGACCACCATTGCCGAGACTACCGTTGCCGAGATTACCGTTGTCGAAGATTACCGTTGCCGAGATCACCGTTGCCGAGACCACCGTTGCCGAGACCACCATTGCTGAGACCACCGTTGCTGAGACCACTGTTGCCGAGACCACCATTGCCGAGACCACAGATTACGAGACCACCGATTCTTTGAGACCACCGTTGCCGAGACCACGAATTATCGAGACCATCGTTGCCAAGACCACCGTTGCTGAGACCACCATTGCCGAGGCCACCGTTGCCGAGGCCACCATTGCCGAGGCCACCGTTGCCGAGGCCACTGTTGCCGAGGCCACTGTTGCCGAGACCACCATTACCGAGACCACCGTTGCCGAGACCACTATTGCCGAGACCACCGTTGCTGAGACCACCGTTGCCAAGACCGCCGTTGCCGAGACCACTGTTGCCAAGACCACCGTTGCCGAGACCACATGGCCTCGCTGCCGGGACCACCATGGCCTCGCTTGCCGAGACCACCATGACCCCGTCTACCGCAAGTCGTACCCTCTGGGCCATGAACCCTAGTCGTTGTCTTACCGAGACCATGGAAAGCCCCATCTCGCATCTTTCTGTATACGCATATCTATCTTGTTGGGCCCTATTCTTATAACCTATCTGTCCATGACTGTCTTACAGGAATTCACCTATCACCCAGCTATGGAATGTGCTACTCCGTAGTCGTGTCGAGTTGTTGCGTCTTTTGGTTGTGTTTGGTTCTTATCGCTGGTTGTTGGTGTTGTTGCCTGTGTGCCAAGCCTTCGAGCCGGCTGAGGGATCGTACCTCGTTCGGATGTTACGATCACGGGATCCGTCTCGCCATGACCGTGATGCCGAGTGTGACTCGACCCCTCGTCTTTTAGTTGACTTCATAGTACCACGAGTGTTAGCTCCTACCATCGGCCCTAGAACATGGTCGTGATGGATTCAATGTCGATACTAACATCGATGCGGATATCACCCGCACGCCTTGAGCCTTCCATGACCTAGTTCTGTGGGAGAAAACCTAGGAGTAAACAATCGTGGAACGATGAATGCCAACTCGTAGGCATAGCTTGTGGCCGCGAGTTCACCTCACCATGACCATGGAGCTACGCCTCTCTTTCGCTTTTAGTTGCTTCTTCGTGCTCAAACCCCCGTATGCTTGTACCTTGTATGACCATCACATTTCTTTGGTTCCTACGGTGACAACCGCACCGCTATGAATTAGAGAGATGTCTTAGTGCCAGTGCACCTAAGTCGGGTACCCTACGAGTGGTTTGCGCACTTGGTGTTTGTCGCTTCCTTCCAATACCCCATCTTTTGTCGTGGCGCGAGTGTTGGAAGAAGTAGACCTTATTCCTTGTTGTTCTTGCTCTTGTTGCACCGCTAGCCCACTCTGTTCGATTCCGTCTTGCCCATGACGATTGGATCAAAGACCGGACTATTCCCTTTGGGTCAGCAAAGCTATGGTCTATGTCATACCTCGAATCCATGCGTGTCGACCCGATCGACCATCTAAAACCATATTTCCCGAAGATGTGTCTGAGAACATGACATGGATGTGCCTAGCTAACCCCCCGCATCTTTTGCCGTGTTGAGCGACTCTCTTCTCGGCTCCCGACGTTATTATGTCATGTGGATCGAGGGGAACCATTGATGTCCAATCTCTTTGCGCTACCGCTTTCTACCATAGCGGGCGAGCCAAAGTACGTTGGAGCCAAGTTACAATAGTGTTAATCATCCTTGTTGCTACTCGTGGCCAATTGTGACTTGCGGGATAAGGCTATAAGAGCTGAACCCCGCTGTTCTTCTTCTTGGGGCCCGACTTCCAATCCCCGTCGATTCAATGACACGGATCGGAAGATCGTGAGCCATGGTGTGCTATGGATAAGCTTTGGCTTAAACCATCTATCCTAAAGCCACACTTGGCTTGGCCATGACTTAAGCTTGTGTAGCAAACCACCATTTGTGATTCTTGGCTTGAGGAAATCGGACAACCGCCGAGAGGGCTAAGCCGTGTATCTCTTATTGCCTCACTTTGGTGTTATTAGATTTTCCTGCGTCTTGTCGTCTTTTTCAAGTGTTGAGTGCTCTCTTGCCTTGCGTGTCGCTTCATGGAGAAGGCGACGATCGGACCAAGAGAACGTGGGCGGCGACAAGGATTGCGAGAATGGAGTCAACACAGGAGGAGGTGACCCGCTAATGGAACACCAACAAATGGAGAATTGTACCACTACTACCTCTACATCGCAGGTGTCATGGCAGCACCCTCTTTTAGAGAATCCTATTAGACATTGCATAATATCTAGAACTGCTAGCGCTTTATAATTATTCCTTTGCTAAAACTTTGATGCATGCTACTACCTGAGCCATTATTACCCTGATGCAACCCACTCTACCACGTCACCCTGCTTTGCGCATTAAGCGCCGCTTATATATGCTTACTTGCTCGCTTGCTTGCATATTACACCACTATACTTATTATTAACTCCACTTCGCATTGTATCGGGATGTGATGCTAGTGGTGCACCCCAGGAATGGTTTGGCTATGGGTGCGGACTTGGTGGTGTGTGAAGCGTCTTTGTGTGTCTTAGGTGCGTGGAGAGTGAGGATTGTGTCGATAGAGCTAGAATAACGACGAGCACTGGGGTGAGTCTTGCCATGTGGTGCTACTGGGCACTTGGATATGGTAATTGGAGGTGGCCTTGGGTGTGAACCTCGGAGAGGTGGAGCCAGGGGTAGAGGTCTTGTGGTGGCACGTAAAATGGAAACCCTGATGAAGACATTCTGGCTTGGTCATCCCTAAGGACTTACTAGTACTCAGACTCACCAGGAATCCTTTACATCCCACTCACCCTATATCGTGTGGGACGGTCGGACTACTTGGTAGAGCGATGCCACTACTGCTAGGCGAACGTGTGCAAGGAGGTACGGGGTGCGCGGTTCTTCCCCCACACCCTTTCGAGACTTCAGGAGGCCTTGTGGACCCGGCTCTTGACATCCAGAGGGCCCCGGCTCTGTCTATGACTCACAGTATCAGCCATCCCAGATTAGACTTGGGATGTTCTAGGACTGAGAGGTAGGGTGGCATCGTTCTAGGCTAGCAAGCGGCCGGAATTTGCCTAGACAGGGCACCATCGAGGATGGCTATCTTGTGGGTATGTGAAACCTCTACAGAGTGTATGGTTGATCGATCAATACATATGCCGACTTGTTCGCTATGGACCTTTCCTGGGTTTCGCTTAAACTAGATAGGAGATGAGTCCTTTTCTCCCTCTAGGGATGGGGTATTTTTTGGTCGTGAGCCTTGGGGCTGTGGGCCGTTGAGACAAGGCCGAGAGGGAGTTGGCCTGTCGACCTGAGTGTGTGAGATGAGATAAGGTGTGGTGGTGTGGAGATGGTTTGGGATGGATGGTTGGTGGATGGATATGGATGGATGTGGATGTGTGTGGCTGGGAATGTGTTAAAAACTGGACATTATTATTACATTACTACTGTTACTTACTTCTCATGCGCTAAGGATGCAAACCACAGCCAAATGTTAGGATCGCCAGATCCTCTTGTTTTATCTTTTCCACTAAAGTTCATCGGTGCTGACCATGGCCTGCACACATCTGGCGGTGTGCAGATTTCCTGCTTCTTAGAGATGCTGACTATAGAAGGATTAGGAGGTCTCGTGCCTACGCTCAAGTTTGGTTCGGAGATGGAATCTACGCTGCACTACTCCAACTCTGATGATGACCCGTGAAGGAGAAGCCTTCACTCTATAGTCTTCCGCTAGATTAACTCTGTAATAGGTGTGTTCCCCAGTGATGTAATATCTTGTATTCTTGTAATCTTACGATGTATGACTGTGATATCGACTGATATATGATAATATGATGGAATCAACTATTGGTTTCATCATATTATAATTCATTCTGTGGATTTTCCCTTCGCGGAAAATTGAGGATGTTTCACCGGCCGCCAGCGCTGCCCACGTCGTGCCCCCGGCCGGCCCTACCCCTGGCCGCCCGCACTGCCCGCGCCGCGCCCCCGGCCGGCCCTGCCCCCGGTTGCGCCATGCCCCCAGCCAGCCCTGCCCCCGGCCGCGCCCCGTGGACCGCCCGCCCTAGCGCCGCTCGTGCCCGACCCTATTCCCGACTCCGGCGACCCCGACCCCGACCCCGACGCTGCCCGACCCCGACGCCGCCCGCCCCTACCCCCGACGCCTGTCAGGTATGCCTTCTCTCTTGTTGTTGTCATTGTAGTGATTGTTGTAGTAGTATTAGTTGTACTAGTAGTGCTAGTGGTAGTAGTAGTATTAGAAGGAGTGGTAGTAGTTGTACAACTAGTGGTAGTAGTAGTAGTAGAATTAGTGGTAGTAGTAGTAGAAGTAGTGGTAGTAGTTGTAGTAGAACTAGTAGTAGTAGTTGTAGCAATAGCAGTAGTAGTAGTAGTAGAACTAGTGGTAGTAGTAGTAGCAATAGTGGAAGTAGTAGTAGAAGTAGTGGTACTAAAGGGATATATTCTTCTGCATGGATTGATATCCAAACTACATGGCTTCTCTTGAGACATATGTGCTTGTCGGCCGTCGTGCCGTTGTTTTTTGTAGGTTTTGGAAACCTCATCATGCAGGGAAGGTTCTGCCGATTTTTTTTAAATGACAGTATTTTGTTCCATTTTTGTAGAGAAGAGCCCATTGGAGCTGAGTCGGAGTTCCCGTCGCCGTGCCGGTCTTCCTGCACCGCATCGCCTCGCCACTGCACCGACCCGCCACGGCCCCACTAGCCTGACTCTGCCACCACCCTAGGTATAACCCCTCTTTCCGTATCATGGTCGTAGATCGCGTAACCCGGTTAGGCATCTCCCATTCGAAAGAGATACGGTTGGAGGTATGCAGATCTTTGCATATCTATGACCGTATCTATTTCGGATTGTCCATGTTTTTTGGACAGCCCGTGGATGTGTAGATGGGTTAGTTTCCATGGTCTGCTCCGGTACGAGATAGAGTTTCGGCATCACCTCCCTGTTGTTCTCTGGATACGCACTCTTTTTTGGCAGGACGTGTATCTAGAGAACAGTGGGGAGGTGCTGCCGAAATTCTATCTCAGACCAGAGTAGAGCATGGAAACTAACCTCATCCATGCATCCGCGGGTGGGATTAGGACCTATCCTCACCTATTAGACAGTAGGAACACCATGTAGATGCAATTGATGGTTACATTACTCGCTGATACATATGTTAGAGGATGGATGACCGTTAGTGGATGTACACGGGCCGGAGAAGTCAGAGTGATTACACCACAAAATGGATGAACAAGACCGATGCTTTCTTCCGGCGATGGTTCGAGGCTATGTCCCAGAGCATGTCTGGCAAGTGCTTGCAGAGTTGAGCTACTTATTCCGCCAGCTTTGTGCCAAGGAGCTCTCTCGGACCATCATTGATGACTTGGAAAAAGTGGCACCCGTGTTGCTCTATAAGTTGGAGAAGATCTTTCGACCCGGCTTCTTGCCGATGCAGCATTTGATTATGCACCTCCCGTATGAGAAACGGATGGGGGCCCATGCAGAACCGTTGGTGCTATCCAATCGAGAGATGTCTGAAGACTCTTCGCAAAAAAATGTAGAAATAAAGCCAAAATTGAGGCTTCCATTGCAGAGGCATACATTCTAGAGGAGGTGTCAAACTTCACAGGGAAATACTACACTGAGAACCTTCCTAGCATTTATAATCCACCCCCTCATTACAATGCTGGCGAAAATGAATCGAACCTCAGCCTTTTCCAAGGGAAACTCAGAAGCGCAAGTGCATCGACCACTAAGCAATTGAAAAATGAAGAGTGGCGCAGTATCATGCTATATGTGTTGACCAACCTTGTCGAGGTGCAGCCATTCATTGGGTAAGTTCTGAACGAACTTGTTTCATTTCGTCGTATGTCCTTGTTTCTTAAATCCAACCCCTTGTTTCTCGTTGGTATAGGGAATTTCTTCGTCAATCCTGGCATGGATCAAGGCAACCTACCCACAAGAAAATGATACCCTTCTTTCATGGGGTGCGGGACCGAGGAGCCCCGATTTCATTTGTTGGTTCAAACAGAAAGCCCAAACCGATGCGTCTATAAGTGATGAGCTGAGATAGGTTGTAAACGGTACGTACCGTTAGGGTCAAATCATTTACCGGTTATGATGTGAATGGATATCGTTTTCACACGACAAGCTACGAGCGAGTCGGCCCAATCGAAAAACCACAAACAGCCGGAGTTGTTACGCCATGCAGCGATGGACTCGACTATTATGGAAGAATTGAAGAAATCTACTGAACTATCATTCTATGGTTCCAAACCTCTTACTCTGTCATATTCAAATGCCACTGGTTTCATCCACGGAGTAACGAGGCGGACCCTAAGCTTGGGCTAGTCGAGATTCGACAGATTAAAATCTATCCAGGAAAAGATGTCTACATTGTGGCTCAACAGGCCATCCGGTTTTATTATCGTCATACGCGTGCAAAAGCCGAAAGCATCTTAAGGGTTGGTCATCACAGTACAAGGTATCGCCACATGATAAACTACTGTCCCCAAACGATGAAGATTACAACTTCAACCCAAACACATATGATGGAGAGTTCTATCAAGAAGAGGGACTACAAGGAAGGTTTGACATAGACTTAACCAAGAGGTAGTAATGGAAGTAGACAATGAAAGGGATGATGACGAGGATCGGAGACGCAGGTGTGAAATCTGAAGGACATACAAATGCTTGAGCGATTACGTTTAGACAATGACAATGAAGACAACATTCCTCCTTCGGATAGTGTTGATGAGTTGGACAATGTTGATAGTGATGACGAGACCTATGATCCAGCTAATCTCAATCATGAAGATTATTTCTAATACATGTAATATTATGTTTTTTTAATTATGTTTTGTTCATTTTTGCAAATATTTCTAATACATGTATTACTATGTTTTTTGTAATTATGTTTTGTTCATTTTTGCACCTATTTCTAATTACGTCTTGTTTTTCTTTTTTGTTGCAGGTGATTGAACAAAGATGGCGGGCGACCGTCATAGGTCCGTGAACTCGATTTACCAAAGACGACGCCGGCTGCAGGTGGAGGCAGAGGGGGCGGCGGAGGGATCGGATAGGAGGAGGAGGACCGCCAGATGTAGGAAGGGGCCGTCTCCTCCCATGCCGCGTGAGGAGCGGGAGGAGGAGGAGGCGCCTGTGGGCAGAGTCGGACGATGAGCCGGTTTGGCCGAGGACGGACGAGGAGGAGGGGCTGACGAGGACGACGAGTTGGAGGCGGCGAGCATGGGTTCCGCTTCCTCCGACTCCTCTTTGAGTGTCTACTTGCGAGGTCCCGCAAGCCTCCCACATGTTCCGCTTTCCTCACTAGCGCCCGGTGATTCACCTGAAGAAGGGCAAAAGTAAGTAACTTTATATGTTATCACCACTACTTCATATGATATGATGAAAAAACTAATAATTTTTCTTAATCACTTGTGTGTGAACGGGTGGTTGTGTCGGGTGGTAGCGCTTTGCGGCTAGTCAACGGCATCCTAGGTCTTCGTGGTGCAACACTTCCCCCGGCATTTTCACGTATGCATCGAAGACGGAGCCGGCCTACTCGTTGACCACTATGCCATCACCACCGATGCGGAGTACCCCAACAAGGCAGCGCGGGTGAATGCAGAGCTTTGGGTAAGTCTCCCCCGCACAACATTGCTCAATACGTCGCATTCATTGGACTTTTCTTGAAATAATGAATGGATACATCGCTTTTGTATGTAGACTTATTACAGATGTGAGTAGGGATTTGAGGCCAGGGTGGAGCAGGTGATTACCAAAGCCTGTAAAAAACTCGTCTCCGACATGCATCACGAGGTGCGCATCCAGGCCATCGTAACCTACTACGGGTCAAAGCTTGAGAGAGGAAAACCAAGAAAGACGCAAGAGAGATGCGGTGACCCGGAGCGAAGACTTTGAGGTAAATGAAGAACATCAATATTGATTCATTTTGAGATTAAGTTGGTTTAATTTGATCTTCTTATATGTCCAATACTTGATGATGTGTAGATGATCCCCTGGTGGTGCCAAGCGTATCCCGAAAAGGGCGATGATCGATGATGGTGGAGAGGTGGTTCACGGAGGAGTACCTCAAGATGCAGGGATGCCCGGACCGTCGTTTGCGGATGCAAGGTCTAGCACACCATCAAGGCGATCGCAACCTCCTCATTTGGATACAAACAAGCATGGGTACGTTGAATTCATTTATTTATTGTGATGCTCAATTCCGCTTGATTTCTAATCATCATGCTATCTTTCTCGCGGTCGGCGTCACATAGTGGCCGTGCTTGCTCGAACTTCCGGGCATGGTGTATGGCCCACAAGGGCAAGGCGACGTCCGATGTCTCCTTCAACCTAGAGGACCCTTGCCCGAGGCATACATCGAACCTGGCGCCCACTCCCCGCATCGGTGAGTACACTGAGCCGGGTGAGGTCGCTCCATGGGTCGAACCATGATCCGAGCACCGGGACTTCGATGGAGAGGTCATGAGGAGGGGCAAGGCAAGAAGCATGGGTGGTTCTGGCTTGGTGATGGCGTCATCGACACGGCCTCTACTCCTCTCTCTCCCAGATCCGAGCACGGAGCATGAGCGACATACTCGCGCCATTCAAGACACTACGGCCGATCATTGACAAAGACCGGGTCGATGCACTCGAGGTTATTCCAGTTTTACTCGTCATACATTGATCTTTACACACCTTAATTAGCTTTGCACTACTGAAACATTGGAGTGAAATATTGCAGGCCCTGCTGGAACAAGAAATGAGGCAACATCGGGAGCTAGAGGCCGGGCACCGAGAGGATGGTCGCCATTTGGAGGCCGAGCGGGCCGCCGGTAGGCCTAGGCGCAGAGGTGATGGACATTACTGAGTTCCTACAAGGGCTTGGGCAACGTGTGGGCTTCTCTCTGCCAATTTGGGCTGTTGGTTCCACCTTCCGCCTAGTTGGGGCCAACACCGATCAACTAGCAAAGTAAATATATGAGATGTGTATCTTCAGCTTTGCGAGTCACCACTTTGGGATACGAAAGGATAAACTCGATCTACCAAGGATAGGATCAATTTGAAATTCTAAAATGCCTCCACTTTGGGCGCTTGCCGCTCGGAGAAGGGCAGGTGTCGAGCTTCGCCGTCGTCGTCGCCGAGTACTTCTTCGACGCTGACACCATGGCTCCTGCATCCGAGCCTAACCCAGGTTGAGATCTTTTTGTTTTGTTTTCTCTCCTTCGCTCTTAGATAGGTCGTATGCATCCATGGCGCATGTGCAGTTGCCCTTACCATCGATGTCCGGGAGGCCGGAGAGAACACGAGGAGAGGTACACGGCTGATGGAGTTCATCGCCGCTTCTAATGACTCTTGCACCTTGTGGTCGCTTCTTCAAGAGTCCAAACTTCATTAAGAGTGAAGTTATTCAAGTCTTCATGCATGGCATTTATCCAATCTGAATCTTGAAGAGCTTCTTCTACATTCTTAGGTTCAACACAAGAGACAAAAAGAGTGATGTTCAATAATTGAAGCAAGTTTTGAGAGCGAGTGATTACACACTTTGAAGGACTCCCTATGATGAGATCTTGTGGATGAGCTTGTAGTAGAGGTAAATTTCTTCTATCAACCACTTGAGGGGAGGTTGTGGAGCATCAACATCTTGAGCTTGTGCCACCATTTGATCATGGGAGACATGAGTATCTTCATTTTCTACTCTCCCATCTTTATCACCATCTTGTGGGCGATTTGATGAAGAAGGTGGATCAATCACTTGTACATCATCTTCATCATCTTTAGGCTTGATGTCTCCAATGGAATGTTCTTCATGGCCTCCCTCAATGGTTCATCACCTACATCATCAAGATTCTCATGTGCTCCTTGGGGTAGTTAGATTCATCAAATTCCACATCATATGTTTCTTCAACCAAGCCGGTGGCATGATTAAATACTCGATATGCTTTGGACTTTGATGAGTAACCAACAAGAAAGCCAATATCACAACCAAACACCCGGAAGAATGAGACGTCCGGCTTCTTCCCATTGAGCAACTCATAAGGTGTCTTGCCAAGAAACTTTTGAAGGAATAGGCGGTTGGATGCATAGCATGCAGTGTTGATAGCTTCTGCCCATAGAGCTTTGGGTGTGTTATACTCATCAAGCATTGTTCTTGCTAGAGTGATAAGTGTCCGGTTCTTTCTCTCAACTACACCATTTTGTTGAGGAGTGTATGTTGCGGAGACCTCATGCTTGATCCCAACTTCATCACAATAAGCTTCAATGTTTGTGTTGTCAAACTCTTTTCCATTATCACTTCTTATTTTCTTAAGCTTCACTTCAAACTCATTTTGTGCTCTCTTGGCAAACTTCTTGAAACATGATGCAACTTCGGTCTTATCATGAAGGAAGAACACCCATGTATATCTAGAGTAGTCATCAACAATCACAAGATAATAAAAATTTCCTCCCAAACTCTTGTAAGTTGTTGGTCCAAATAAGTCCATGTGAAGGAGTTCTAGCACTCTTATTGTTGACATGAAAGCTTTTGCAGGATGAGTGTTTGCAACTTGCTTGCCGGCTTGACATGCACTATAAAGCTTGTCCTTCTCAAATTTCACATCCTTCAACCCTCTCACCAATTCATTCTTCATAAGCTTCTTGAGTGAACTCATCCCAACATGAGCAAGTCTTCTATGCCATAGCCACCCAAGTGATGTTTTGGTGAATAGGCTTCGAAGGTGAAATCCACTAGATATAGGTTGTTGTATCTAAATCCCTTGAATATAACTTGATCATCATCTTTCTTAGATACAACCACTTCCTTCTCGGTAAACAAGCATTGGAAGCCAAGATCACACAATTATCCAACGGATAGCAAGTTGAAGCTCAATGAAGCAACATATAGGACATTTGAGATTGAATGATCATTTGATATTGCCACTTTGGCCAATCCTTTAACTTTGCCCTTTGACTTACCACCAAATGTTATCCTTTCTTGGCCATCAATTTCTTCATCTAGTGACGTGAACATACAAGAATCATCGGTCATATGTTGAGTTCAACCACTATCAATTACTCAATGACTTCCACCCGGTCTTGTAGTTCACCTACACACAAGAGATCAAGCTTGTTTAGGGACCCAAACTTGTTGAGGGCCCTTGACTTTCTCAACAAGTCACTTTTGCAACCCAAATTTTCTTAGGCCTATTCTTGTTGGGAGGTCCTAAGAACATGACTTTCATTTACCACTAGAATCCTTTCTAAGCATGTAATGAGAATTGAAAGCAAAAGGTCTAGCATGCTTGGGCAAGGGTTGTGGTGGAGGGTTTGACACTCATGGGCAAAGTGACCTTCTTGTCCACACTCAAAAATACCTCTTTGGCTTTGGCTTTGACTTGTGTTGTTGTTGGTGTTGAGTTTGAGCCTTCTTCTCTTGATGTGCCAAGTATCCAATTCCACTTCTATCCATCTTCATGATGGTGTTCATGAGTAGCTCACTTTGAAGATGTTGACCTCTTGTGAATTTGCTCAACCCAGTCTTGAGATGTTTTTCTAACTTGAGATTCTTGTTCTCTTCCTTGAGCTCATCATGATTTTTCTCCTTCCACTACTACAGAAATGAACTTGCGCAGCGTTGCATAATTGGCCTCCGTGGCGGGCATTGTTTTTGCCCGCCACGGTAGTCGATTGCCAGAAGCCCAGCGAGCGCCAATGCCGGTAAATGATTTATGGCAGGGCAACCTTTATACGCTGCATGTAAATCTGCGGTAAATCCCCATTTACCGCAGCGGACATCTTCACACGTCGCATACGGTAAATCGATTTACGGTGGCGGACCTCTAATATGCCCGCCATGAAAATACCTATTTTCCATGGCGGGGCATATTAAGAGGTCCGCCATGATAAATCGATGTACCGTGTGGCCATCCTATAAAGCCCGCCTCGGTTAAGGCCGAGGACCCATAGGCCCAGGGAGCGAGGCCCATGGTACTGGTATAAATGAGCACTTAGGGTTTCAATCCTCTTACCTCTCACCCCTAGGCGCCGCTCCCACCTTGTGACCCAGACGAGCACCTCCACCCAGCGATGACCCGTGGCCGCACGCACTCCTCCGTCCCGCGGCATGAAGGCCTCTCCACTCCCTCTCTCTCTCTCTCTCTCTCTCTCTCTCTCTCTCCCACTCTGGGTCTCCCACTACCTCTCTCTCTCTCCTCTCCGGCGTGTGAAGACCTCTCTACGTGGCTTGAGGGACAAGTGGAGGTCGCCACAAGCGCCACCACCACCTCTCCGATGCTTGTGCCTTGGCGTGTGAAGGCCTCTCTCATTGCGCAAAGATCGAGCAAGGTCACGCATGGCGCCACCACCTCTCCGTCCATACGCGCCACCACGGGTCGGGACCGTGACCCGGTTTAAGCGAGAGAGCACCGCCGTGCCAGTATCTCTCTCTCTCTCTCTCCACCTCTCTCTCTCCTCTTAGTACCTCCCTCATCTCTCTCTCATAGGCGGGGAGGCACATGTGAGTGGCATGGCTCGGCCACGGTGAGATCCAGGACCGACTCCTCCTCGCGACGTGGATCCACCTGGCGGCAATTCGAGTGGCGCGTCTACTCCCTCCCCACGATGTGGATCCACATAGCAACAACACGGATCCATGGCGAGACGGCCCCAACCTTACAAGCGATGGCGTAGATCCCGTGAGGATGACCTCCCGGTGGCAGATCCCGGCAGGTGGAGACCCGGCGGTGGATCCGGTGAAGTCTTGATGGCGCTAGTATTGGGTTGTGAATGGGCTCGTCGTTGGGCTCGAGAATGGTCCACCACAGGAAAGCGTTTACAGTAGTAGTGTTCTTGAGTCTCTTGTTTTCTTCATAAGCTTCTCATTCTCAAGAGCTAGATCACTATCATGGTCAAGGTTCTCTATCACACCTGGTGTTGGTGGTTGATAGCTTTTCAAGATCTTTCTTAGCTTCTCATTTTCATCTTTCGACGCCCGTCAGTGTGAAATTACCCACAACCGCCACAACTTGAGTTGGGTCATCCGGCTCCGCCGATGATCACCAAACTCCCAATCACCTCACCAGTTTATCTAGTGATGGCGTACTGCAGCAACAGTAACATAACGGTCCTCACTTGACCACACCACAAGCCTAATGAGAAGGATGATGCACTGCAGTACTCTCTGCACTAATGAGGCCTTAATCTTGATTCTCAAATTTCAATCACCTTCACTAGGCTCTTGCTTCCAAAGCACTGCCACAAGGGTGTTTTCAGTGATCAAATGGTCAAGAGACCTCCCTCAGATGAATAACAGAGAAGTATTGACAATTCTCTCATTCAAAAAAATGAACTGTCAGAGCGCTGCCAAGCGTAGGATCGGATGTTCTGGCCAAGGGACGACGCCCCTAGTTATCTCCCCATCATAGAGCTTGGACGACCTGACCGACTGGTTCCGTTAAGACTGGATTCCACGCGTCCGGCCATTAAAACCGCCTCTATAATCCTTGCCAATGATGCTGACTGACACTGGAGCCCGTAGTCCGGCCACTTCCTATTCGGCTCGTCAGAATCGAACTCACTGTGGTCCGGCTGACTTCACCGACGCTACCGGATCGATTTTCCTCTCGAATCAGCATTGAGTTAGACCGGACTCGGGTAATCTATTCCAATACATTACTCAACATCCGGGTCAACCAATGATTTCTCTTGATCAAATGAAATGACCAACTTCTACCGCCAGTTGTTCGGTCCCAACTGTTCAAATGTTTCGGTCAACATTTGACCCTCATTCACTTCTAACTCGAATCATATAGGAATGAAGTTTGCTCCAATTGATCTTAGGGCAAATCTTGGAAGCAATCTAGTGCTAGATTTGATGACAAGTGTGCACCACACCCAACCCACTAGACTCACCTAGTCAACAAGCTATTAGTCCACACCCCACCTCTATTAGTACGGGCCAAAGGAAAAACAAAGTCCTAACTACTTTAAAGTGGCTCTTCAACACCAAACTACACTTATAACAAGTCCATCCTCAAACCTGGTCATCCATCCTTGAAAACCGAAATGATTTAATCGAGGGCATGACACAACATAATTGCCCAATCAATTGCCACACCATGACCCAACTTAATTCGCCTCGCAAAACACACGTTAGTTATAGTAACTTCATATTGTCATTAATCAACGAAACCCAAATAGGGGCCTCGGATGCTTCAAAGCTCTACGATAGGGAGTGGTCGAGGCCAATCTGGTTGCCGTGTTGGTCGCCGCAGACCCATCGACGCTAATTCTCTACCGACGCTACTAGGCAACGATCGCTCGGCGCGATTATGGCACGATCGGGCGCTGATACGGCCGGTGTCACCTGCGGGCGTTGATTAACCTCCGGTCGGGCATCATGAGCCGGCCCACGCCGATTTCGGGTGGTCTCCAGATCTAGGGTTGATGGGCGATGATCTCCCTAGACCCCTAGATGCCGATCCGGGCTAGCGGCGATAATTGCGCCCTCATGGCGTAGAGAGAACAGAAGGTTTCACCAGCCAATGCGATCGGAAAAGACGCGAACTGGGTCTAATGCTGTTTGACCTGACATGAGCCGCTTTTGGGCGCGCGTTTTAATCTTTGAGTACCCGCCAGCAGGTAGTCTAGCCACTGCGGTGGCCACAAATTTTATTGGCGCCGAATTACTTGCAGTTGTCCGCGAGAACCCCTCATAGATTATGTCCAAGATGTTGAAAGCCACCGTGGCTTGGGTGATGTTTACTTTCATTATGACTAAGCATATCGTTGTTCCCCGTTTCACGCCACGATAACACTGTTTTCTCCATCGCATTAATGCCGCCTCAAGTAACCACAAAAGTTATCTCCAAAGCCCAGAGGAAAGGAAACCGCCGGTAGAGAGCCCTCGAATATGGCCTGCTTCTAGGATTGTATTGCAAGGATGCCATCCGAAGTGTCAGCGGATTTGGTACCATAGCTTTACCGCGGTACAGATGGTCGGGGCCTCATGGAGATTGATCCGGGTAGAGGTCATTGACGAGTCGTGTGTGGCAAAGAAAGATGGTGCAGGTGTCACATGACGCATCCGCGCTCACCAAATTTCAAAAGAATAGGGCCTCGACATGTTCTACCGGCTTGTGGGAGGGTATTCGAATGATACGCCCAACTGGAGTTAACAGGATTACTGATCTTCATCTTGCCACCTGACCGACTTCCACCCAGCAGTAAGGTGTTTAGTACAGCACTGGTAGACCCAGTGCAGAGTCACATCTCCGTTGGTAGATTGACGAAACCAATTTGAGACAAGCACATATTAAGCCATTAACAGACCCGGATCAACAGATGCGATAGATCATCCTCGATCACGGATTCTCCAAACTCGACGAGGGAACTGAGATTGAGCTTCAGCCAACATGCAGATCAAACATCGGCAAGATTTCCTCCGCATTGCCTCCATCGCATCTCTCCTGCTATCAACAAGGATATATCTAGGGTTATGGATCCAAATCATGAACGACTAGCTCGATCGTGGAAGATCATGGATTCGGGACCCTGACCATCTATACATGTATTATGGAATCAAGACGACAAATTTCTACCCGGCATGCCACCATTATCGACCTGAAATCTAGTTCAAATTGACTCAAGGCAAATTACCCATAGTAGATGACGGAGGTGTGCGCTAATAGGAACCGAATGTGACACTCAAGGAGACAACGACATTTAGATAGGTTCAGTCAGTTCTATCTGGCTAATATCTTGTGGATTGTACATTGAATATGAGATGCACTATGGGGGGTCTTTACCACTTTGTAAGGTCTGGAGGTGGGAGCATGTGCCTGCTTAGGTCTAGATCTATTTGGCTATATGGTAAGTATTACAAGGAATACGTATATCTATTCATATCCCGAATCAGATCTTCCTTCATCGCCAAGATGTCTTCCTCGTTTGCTCATACGCACGTACCACTGAATTGGAAGCATAAGTAGGGTCTTGATCTTATGGCTAGACCTCCCTATGGTGCGTGCCCATGTCCATTGCCGTAAGTACCGAGTTATAAGACTCCTAACAACAAGATAACATAAGTGATAGGACATAATGTAATATCTTTATTAGGGTCGTGGTAGTGCTAACCCAGTAGAATTTAATACTTAAGTCTATCGGTTTTTGCTCTGTGCTAATCCCAAAGGGCCGTAGGAGGGTCGAGGGCCCACAGCATCACATAGGACTGGTGCCAATGGTGACCTCACAAGTCGTGTGCTATTATGCACACAGGACCACAGTAGGCTGCCTGGCTTCAGAAACATCCCCATAGAGTGTGTACTAACTATTAATTCTTCCAAAACAAAATGTTAGATTTGTGATTAATTATTAAATAACATTGTTTTTTGAAAAACGATTCATGCGTAAGCATAAACAATCGAGCGTTTTTTACGACAATGTGCTTTGGAGGCTTACATCTTTTAGATGTAGCTTTATATGGATCGACACCGACCTCCATTTGTAGTATTTTTTTGGTTTTTCATTTTTTATTTTGATTTTCTTCTTCCTCCATTTTTAGATTTTGATGTGCTTGAAGAAGCGCGAAACATTCGCTCACATGGCCTCTCGGCAGGCATGAAAGCAGCGGTGGCACAAGGCCAAGCCTGTGATGTCCTGCTGTGTATAGGCCAGACTTGGGTCAGGCTAGCTTAGTTCAAAAAGGGGTTTTATTTATCTCGTATTTTGAGCCTGCACTATCAGTTCATCGATGATATCGCGGCTTGACGACACATACGTAGTATGTTTTAGTAGGGATATAGATCAGTTCATATTATCCCGGTCTATAATCGCGGCTATATAGCCATCTATAGCCTAATACTAATATACCTGTGTTTGTATACTTGGGTGGGGCCCACTCTAGCTGGGGGCCAGGCGTGCCTGGTTGCCCGCATCCAGGGCCGGCCTGGCTCTGCACCTATCACTGTCGCTGACGCGGCCACTCACACCATGTGCGACTGAGCCGGCAGGGGAAGGCAAGGTGAAGCCACAGGCTGCGGAGGAAGGCTGAACGCAGCAACCTGAAGAGACATGCCTGAGAGAGAGAGATAGGTGACAGAGAAACAATGCATTCAATGAATATGGGCTCACCTATAGAAAAGTTGCACTGTGACACTGAGTTTCCATGAATTGTTATTTTAGTGATCCAGCATGCATGGAGATCACATAATGATTTAGGCTGGATAGTTCTGACAGAGCATGTCACCATATTGAGTGATTGAGTGCTAATCGAATCTATTATATTAAATTTTGTTCATTTTTATCGTTGTTATATGATCTACTATATATGCTTTTCTGTGGTGCATCATTTTATGGGTGCACCCAAATCTCGATCGATGATAGGGTCACGAAAGTATTTCCATTCCATGTATGACTATGTGGTATTTGTCTCATAGGTGACACAAGCGTGTTTAATAAAATTCTTCCGGCTAAAAAGCGTAAAGCATAAAGCATAAAGCATAAAGCAAGAGAGATGCATTTGTCATGATTAATATGTTTTATTTTCCATTTGTCTTTTGAGTTAAGGATGGTGGTAAAGGTTTTGTTTTTCTATGCATACTCCTTCAGATTCTTTAATTTATATTTTTGGAAGTATTTATATCATCGTAATTAGGATTTTCATGTTTCAAACTCAAATTTTATATCTAAATAACCCGCAGCAACGCCGAAGGTATCCATCTATATTACAAAGTAGAGAGGCTCCATCAACAGGGTGTGGTACTAAACCAGTTATCTGCCCATCTTCTTTGGTCTCTTAGCACAGCCAACATATCAGCTACAGGATTATAAAAGCAGGAGACTGGATCTCCTGCCACAGACCTTGTTAGTCTGGAAGTACTACCCACATCGGCTGCTGCTCACTTTTATTCCAATGCTTCCTCTTTACTTACTTAACTGGTTTATCCATTGGTCAGTGCTGGGCAAAGTTCACTCGAAACACCATGGTGATTGGAGGTATGTACCTCCTCCGATATAGTCCAATACCAAGTAAGTACTAGCTAGGCCCCCACACCTTTATTTAATTAGTTCAATTATTATTAACATGCATCATTAGTTGATGAATCGCTTTTCGTAGGGTGTCTGATGCGTGAAAAGGGAAACAACTTATGTGGAGACTACGCTTATGAAAGCACCTCATGCAGTACTCATTGAAAACAAGTGAAGAGTACCTCAAAGTACATAAAAATATACGATTTTGTTTATTACTATTTGTTCGATGTGATTTTGCATGTTATCTAAACCTCGATATTTATATATGCGTATTAAGAGGCAAATACGTGCAAAGGCAGAGTCGTCGAGAGAACCTGAAGGGTTGGATTAGTGCATGGTGCACGCGCTCAATCTCGAAGTGTATCCATTTATTTATTTAATGATGGTAGGCGAAAATGATTAAGGGCCTCATATGATGGAAGAGCCTATGGCGTCTGAGATTACCTCGATCATCGATCGGCCCGTCAAGTTGATCGAACGGCGTGCCCTGTAAGCATGCGAGGCCGGGTACGTGAAGATTACTTGGCTGATTATTACCGGTCATTAACGTACAGTAATCTCAATTATAGGACTCCAGGGAGCGATTCGTGCATGGCTCATGCAAGCACGTACGTGTGCCCACATGGACGGACTAGTATTGTTAGCTCTCTCTCCGGAAAGCTAGCAGCCACACACGCGTACATCTCTTCGGCCAGGATATACTCGGCTCGCACGCGTATAAATACACACCGCTTCAGTACGTACAGCAATTCCAGGGCCAAGCCCGAGAGTTCTAGGCTCGATATTAGTGGGCCGCGCGATATTGCGGCGCTCGGCGCTCATCAGATGCGCGGAAATGATGCCACCGCCTGTAAGATGATGATGAAGCTTCTAGAAAGCTCATGCATACACGCGGGCATGCCTAGTTGGGGCCACCGGTCAGCTACGAAGTAAAATATATGAGACGTATCTTTAGCTTTGCGAGTCACCGCCTGGGATACGAAAGGATAAATCGATCTACCAAGGATAGGATCAATTCGAAATTCTAAAATGCCTCCGCGCTTGCTTGCTGCTCGGAGAAGGACCAGTGTCCAGGCTTCGCGTTGTCGTCGCCGAGTACTTCTTCGACGCTGACACCATGGCTCCTGCATCCGAGGCCAACCAGGTTGAGATCTTTTTGTTTTGTTTTCTCCTTCCCTCTTAGATAGGTCGTATGCATCCATGGCGTACAGGCAGTTGCCCTTGCTGTCGACGTCCGGAGGCCGGAGAGAACATGAGGGAGAGGTACATGGCTGACGGAGTTCATCGCCGTGCAACTGTCTTCAGGCCGTCGCAGTTGTCCGGCGGGCCAAGACCCTCACGGCCACGCCACCTCCATCAGCAGGTGCCGGTCACGCTGTTGCCGGAGCTCGTCTCACTGTACAGCTCCCTCGCCACCCTGCCGGAGTTTCGATGGCCTATCCACTGGCCGACAGGTGAGGTTTCAAAATTCAAAATTTGGAATTTTCAAAATGACTTTGAATGTTCAATAGTTAATATCAAAGTTGAAGTGGTCAAACAGATTTATATTTTGTTGATAAGTTTCTTATTTGAAGTTTTAGTGTCTCAATATTTATTTTAAATTCGCATATTTTGAGATCCAAATTGTAGTGCTTGACAAGATTGAAAACTCTATGGTTGAAACCTTTTCATTTTCGTTATGTGCTAAAATATTTAATACAAGATTATGAATATTAGTAAAAATATAGCTATCAAGCATATATTTTTTTTTTTTTTGTTTTTTATTTATCTTGTTAACCATTAATAGAGGTGGGACATGTTGGCTGCCTCTGAACCGATATTCATAGGGGCACAGCGACCTCCCTGAAAATCTTTTCTGTCCCCCTCCGAAAATGTCCGGCAGCAGTGAGTTTAGTGGATATGTTTATTTAGCACTATAGATCTCATGTCAGGACACTATTGTTGGTCTAAACTAGAATGGAGAGGAACACAAGTAAGCAGTAGTACAATTCTCACGCTACACATGGATGTCCATACAACATGCAACAGCAGCTAGCAGTAGCAGGTATTTATTCCATTACGCCACACACACACAGCCTGATGGGTGGCACTGTGATGAGCAGACGACGACGACGACACACATGACTCGAGACAAACCAGCTGCCCGGCCGGTTAGCTATCCGATGACGGGGACCCCACAACGGCACTAAGCATTTTAGAGGCGGTTTAAGACCATTTGTAGGTGGTTTGACAACAGTCCTACTTCAAAACCGCTCTCTCATAAATTATGTGATTCGTAGGGCGGTTGTACCTTACAAATAGATTTATAGACGGTTTAGGTTATCAGTTGTCAACATAAATCGATT
>CAJGYO010000216.1:0-160184 GCA_904845875.1 Miscanthus lutarioriparius
TTGTTATTGAGATGTAGGCATGTAGCACTCCTATGCAAACTTCAGATAAATGGTCTAGTTTTTCATTGCAAAGCTTCAAATTTCGTGACCTTTTCATTTTTGCTTACATGATGTGTCATCCAGGAAAGTGATATCAAGTGGGCATCACGCTGGGACACCTACCTTAGCACAACTGATGGTGGTTTCCCATTGTGAATTCTCTGACCATGGTCCTCTTCCTCTCTGTAATGGTTGCCATGATCATGCTCCGGACTCTGTACCGTGATATTTCCAAGTACAACCAGCTAGAGAGCCAGGAGGAAGCCCAAGAGGAGTCTGGGTGGAAGCTTCTCCACGGTGATGTGTTCAGGCCTCCTGTCAATGTTGATCTGCTGTGCGTGTATGTGGGTACAGGTGTACAGTCCTGGGGCTCCTGTCACCTTCAAATCGTGGAGGGTTCATGACGGCCATGCTCCTGCTCTGGGTCTTCATGGGCCCGTTTGTAGGGTACTCCTCTGCACGTTTTTACAAGATGTTCGGGGGGATGGAATGGAAGAAGGTTGCCATCAGGACGGTCTTGGTATTCCCTGGAGTTGTCTTCCTAATATTCTTTGCCCTGAACATGCTTCTCTGGGGCGTGAAATCATCCGGTGCTGTACCATTCACCACCATGTTCGCACTGGTTTTCCTGTGGTTTGGAATCTCTATGCCACTGATCTTCATCGGCAGCTACCTTGGGTTTAAGAAGCCTTACATAGAGGACCCAGTGAGGACAAACAAGATACCACGCCCGATACCGCAGCACAGCCATGGTATATGAACCCAGCCGTCTCCTCGATGTTGATCGGAGGTATCCTACCCTTCGGTGCTGTGTTCATGGAGCTCTTATTCATCCTGACAATAATCTGGATGCACCAGTTCTACTACATCTTTGGGTTCCTGTTCCTCGTCTTCGTGATCCTAATAGTGACCTGCGCTGAGATCACCATTGTGCTTTGCTATTTCCAGCTGTGTAGCGAGGACTACCAGTGGTGGTGGAGATCCTACCTGACGCCCGGCTCGTCAGCTCTGTACCTCTTCCTGTATGCAACATTCTATTTCTTCACGGAGATGCAGATCACGAAGGCAGCCTCCGGTGTGCTCTACTTGGGCTACATGCTCATTGCCTCCCTACGCCTTCTTTGTGCTCACGGCACCATTGGCTTTTTACGCCTGCTTCTGGTTCACCAGGCTTATATACTCTTCGGTGAAGATTGACTAGGAAGCTAGAATGGCATCACTTCATGGTCGGCATGAGAAATCAGAGGTCAAAGTTGTGAAAGAATACATGAAAATGTAGCATGGCTTATACACAGAAGTAAGGTATAGGATATCTATTGGTCTATAATTCAGTTACATTTTTTGTGTCAGTGACTTGAGGTATGTGTGCGCATTATTATCGCACAGCTTACAGAATTGAGATGGTACTTCAGCTCCAGGAATTGAACATATGTTTCTTTAGCTGAAATGCTGACCATCTCGTGTTGTACTCCTCTCGTTGATACAAAATATAAGTCAGACATTTAGGCATGGGCATTGCCACGGTGTAAAAGATAATACTTTGACTATATTTTCTATGAGGAAATAATATTTCAATTAAAAGACTGTATGCCATTGTAATATTTTCCATCATAAATCTAGTAAAAATTATCTATGGTGCCATTGTATGTATTGTGTACAGTAATAATTAGTTGATGGTGGAAGAACTTATTGTAATCTTAAAATAGCTTCTATTTTGGGTCGGATGGAGCAGGCGTGCATGGACATGTATTTGTTCAAAACTCGAAATTAAAAAAAAACTGTGACCAGGAACTAACCGGTTATTTCATTAATAAGAAAATAGACACTCAATTTCGAGCTGAAGAGGAATCTAATTTAGGTGATTGGGTGCATGTGCATGACTACACATCCAACTCCACCAGTTGAGCTAGGCTCATTTTTTGAAACCTCTTGAAAACTTGGAACTGCAGGAACTGCGACCTTCTTCACACATTCCAAAAGATTGGTACCCAATTTGAGTGGCAGTTTGTATTGACACTCCAGTACAATTAATTCTGGTGAAGAACGTTGACACTTAATAACGAAGAAGTGATGTCCTCTCTCTTCAAACACCCCACCCCTACCCACCCATCCAAACAATTCTGATCTCCAACATAAGTATGCATTGTATTGCACCCGTTCGAGATTGCAGTCTATGTACTTCCAGATTATCTAAAAGTTCGTATGTATTTACATTGATAAAAAAAAGACTATGTTAAGATCATTGTTTAAATTAGCGCATTATGGTGGTGTTATAGCCGGCTGGAGAGAGCAGCCACAACGATATTGTACATATTTGTGGTCTCATGTCTCACTGATAAAACGGTGATCACTCTCCTCCCATGAGGCATCGTCATGATACTTCTTCCCCCTCTGATTGGGGACCCTCAAGTGAATTTCCGGATGGGTAGAACCGCAATGATACTGTTTTACGTGAAAAATTCAGTGGAGACTATCCTTATGGAGCAGCCGTAGGTGAGTACCTGTCGTGAACTGAGGACATGTGTCTATGCACAGCCATTTTTTTTCGAAAGCTTTTGTCGGATTTTTATTAGACGAGGTAAAAAGAAAATAGGGGAGGGTTTACAGGGTTACACAAACGAGCCTAAGCTCGACACTACTAAGCTGAACCACTACTAAGACAGCACTGTCTAGGCTACCACTAAAAGAAGAAGACGAAACAACAAAGACACCATTTTGGTCTGTTCACTTTGCTCAGTATCGATCGTGGATTATGTTTGGAATAATATTTTTCTCTCGCACCAAACTAGCCAGCAGTAAATAATCCACGATCGTTTATGGCCTGCCGAACAGGCCGAAGAACAGAAGTACAAAGAGGGCGTAAGCTCTACTAATTAGCTGCAACATTTGGACTTGTGGCTAACTGAAATTGATCGAACTCCTCCTTTATGCACAGCCATTCAATGTATTCTTTCCAAACTACTCCAAAATTTACGTAGCAAGTATCTATGCGTTGATGATTGTGTATAGAGGCGTATCGTAAATCTACGATATATGCTCATGACTGTTCCACGAAAACTGTCTCCACTATCCACTAAATATTTGTTTTGGTTTTACGGACACCGTTTCCCTTGTTGAAGGCATGATCCTGAGCTAGCTGGTCTTGTGCGGTGTTATGACGGGGCACGGTCTCGCGCAACCAAGGTGGATTTCCAAGCAAAGAGCTGTGTTCCTGATGTCGAGAAGTACAGTTTTCAAGACCTGCTGACTTCTTTGATACTGCTACTAGTAGATCCCCGTCGAAAACAACTTTGGCCCTGCTTGTCTTGTAATCCGTATTTTTTGATTTGTCTTTTTATTCAGAATAATATTTTTCTCTCACGATAAAATCAGCTAGAACAGTATTTCGGTTTGTTTTTTCAGCGAAGTGAACGGAGCCTTCATGACAAGGACGATCCCATTACAATCCGAAGATTTCCCTGAATCACGAGCCTGCACAGCACCGCTAACACGTTCTGAACATATTATAAATAAAAAAGAAAAAGTGCACACGACAGTGGGTCACTCTCACTCGGAACGAAAGAGACAAAATTGTAGTGCTCCGTCTCCAACTCTCCACATGTCTGCGCTCGTCCGTAGTGGTGTGTGCACACCTGTTCTTGGGGTTGGGCAGACGCTGAACCCGCGACACGTCCGCATCTCCACTGAGGCCACTCGGGCTCCAAAAATGCTGCATTCATGTCTGTTCGGACTTCGGAGCATGCAGTCCTCGCACTCCACAAACATCGTCAACAAAAATCAGGCAGAGGCCACCAGGCCGGTACACACGCAACGACAAAAATTTATTTATCATACAGATTAGCATGAGAGTCAAATGACCTTGGTATTCCTATTTATTGAGTATGTATCTTCTATAGAAAAGATTAGTAGTCATGTGTATCAGTAAATTATGCATGCATTTCGAAAAAAGAGAGTAAATTATGCATACAACTATAATTAAATAGCTTCCATGCCGTCGACATAAGGATTGAACAAATAGAAAAAAATGCACGGTTGATTTGATATTCGTGAAACTTACTGGATAGGATACAATGAGAAATTTCAGTACTAATGAATCTAAACATACTCTTATAATAATAAGTGTTTTGTATCTAGTCATTTCAAGGGCACGTGACCTCTGTTTAGCAAACGACAAACAACTTGAGCTTAGATCACAGTTACAACAACAACAACAACTTGAGCTTAGATCACGGAAATCGCAATTCAAGCTCGATAGGAGCTGAGCTCGAGCCTGAACCCTAGGCTCTCGAGCCCCGACAATCCAAGCTCAAAAGTCGCTCGTTAAAGCTCATTTTAGTTCTATGTATCTCTTATCAGCCTGCTGCTGCAAAATACGGTAAACCAAAGTACAAAAAAGTAGTGTACAAACAGCCTAGAAAGAAGTGCAGCCAAGCAGGGCTTATATTTTTTTAAAAAAATCTGTAATAAATATTTTTGTTAGTATGTTATAAATTGATTAATACAATTGATGCATGTAAAAGATACTTTGTTTTATAATCAATTAATTTACAAGATTGTTTCATTATTTTATTATTTATTACCTTGTGAAATAAATGACGCTTACCTTCTCAAGCAAAGCTGTACCAGCAAGCTAAAATTTGACCAAAATGATACATTAGAATATTAATATTTATATTATTAAATAAGTATAATTAGATTCGTCCCGCAACATAGTTTTGTAGTACACTTATTTATAAGTATTATCACTCTAGATTTCATGTATTGTTTTCATTTTAAAATGTGACGCTCTAAACTCTCACTAACACGCAAGCTGCACGGTGTAATGTTACGGCTGTGTACCGTTGTACCCTAAACCACCGTAATTAACACGGGCCTCATCCGGCGTCGTGATTCGCGCACCACGGCGGGCCCCACATCCCACCTGACATCCTGACCCGACCCGACCCTCCGGAATCGGCGATTCGGTTCGGTGGGCCACGAGGCGAAACACGCACCCGGCGTACCGCGAGGGGTTCCGGGCCCACCTGACAGCCTCCCGCCTAAACCCCGTCGCCGCGCCGCCCCGGGCCGGGAGGCTGGGGGAGACCCGTCAAATCCAAGCAAAGGCCACCCCGAGGACGGCCGGCGACGACTTCCCCTTCCAACACCCTCCTCCTCCTGCGTCCCTCCTCTCTCCTTCCCCGCGCGCCCTGATCCCAGCCATTCATCCATGGCGACGAACAGCGCGGTGATGGTGCTCCTCCTCCTCGCTGCCGCCGTACTCGCCTGCGCGGGCGGCGCGCGCGGGTTCTACCTCCCCGGCGTCGCCCCGCCGATTTCCGAAAGGTCTCTCCTCCTTTGTTCTTCTTCTTCCTCTGTGTTTCGATTTTGTGTTTTTGCTAGCTGGGTTGGTTTGTTGATCTCGGTGAGTCCTCTCCTCACGCTCTGAGCCTGTGTGGATTGCAGAAGGACCCGCTCGCCGTGAAGGTGAACCAGCTGAGCTCCATCAAGACGCAGCTGCCCTACTCCTACTACTCCCTCCCCTTCTGCAAGCCGGGCACCATCGTCGACAGCGCCGAGAATCTCGGCGAGGTGCTCCGCGGCGACCGCATCGAGAATTCACTCTACGTGGTAAGCCTGTGCCGCACTAGTATTAGTGCTCCACTGTTCACCTGTGTTTGTCAGTACTTAGCGGTCGTTCTGGGAGAGTCTGAGCAAAAGGTCACTCGTGTATTTTTGCTATAATTAGCTCGGTGCTCTTATGAAATTTCAATCGTCCTTGAAATGCAGTTCGAGATGATGGAGCCTAGACTGTGCCAGATCGTGTGCAAGATTGCTCCGAACGAAGATGAAGCGAAGGATCTGAAGGAGAAAATTGAGGATGAGTACCGCATAAACATGTGAGAGGGCATATGCTGCTTTTCATAGATTTAGATCAATAGCCCATTTATTTCAGGTGACTAGAACGAGGAAGTGAACCTTGGTTTTTGTGGCTTTGCAGGATCCTTGACAACCTTCCTTTGGTGGTCCCAATTAAGAGATTGGATCAAGAGGCACCTACTGTATACCAACAAGGTGTGCATATCGGCATCAAGGGACAGTACTCAGGGGTGGGTTGATAATCTGCTAGCTAGAATGTTGATGTGTTCAGCTTACGTCAAGTGTGTTCTGATTTGACTGTTATTGATGCAGAGCAAGGAGGAGAAGCATTTCATTCACAACCACTTCACATTTCTGGTGAAGTATCACAAGGATGCGAACACAGATCTTGCCAGG
Source organism: Miscanthus lutarioriparius (assembly GCA_904845875.1). Lineage (NCBI taxonomy): Eukaryota > Viridiplantae > Streptophyta > Magnoliopsida > Poales > Poaceae > Miscanthus > Miscanthus lutarioriparius. Next base: position 6,295 of record CAJGYO010000216.1, read on the forward strand.
ATTGTTGCCTTTGAGGTTAAACCATACAGGTGTAATATTCTATCCTTGTTTCTCAACTTATAGCACCGTGCTTGCCATCCTTTTCCATTTATATGATTGTTATAACAAAAAGTTATCATATCTTCTGGCTTCTGCAGTATTAAGCATGAACCTGATGGTGACTGGAGGGGGAATGCTACACCCCTTAAAACCTGTGATCCACACTCAAGACGCCTTGTCGTAGACTCTGATTCACCTCAAGAAGTAGATGGCAACAAAGAGATCATTTTCACCTATGATGTGAACTTTGAGGTAGTTTCAACTGTTTTTAATCTTGAACTTTTTGTCTATGATCAGCCTTAATGCATCATGACAGAAGTCTCCACTGTAAACCTTCAGATAGATGGTATAGTTTTTCCCCCCCCTTGAGATTTTCAAATCTTCTGACACTTTTTTGTTCATATGTGTGTCATGCAGGAAAGTCCTATCAAGTGGGCATCACGCTGGGACACCTACCTTCTGATGGCAGACGACCAAATCCATTGGTTTTCTATTGTCAATTCACTGATGATAGTCCTCTTCCTCTCTGGGATGGTTGCCATGATCATGCTCCGGACTCTTTACCGCGACATCAACAAGTACAACCAGTTAGAGGACCAGGAGGACGCCCAGGAGGAGACAGGATGGAAGCTTGTCCATGGAGATGTGTTCAGGCCTCCTGCCAATGCTGACCTGCTGTGCGTATATGTCGGTACAGGCGTACAGTTCTTTGGAATGCTGCTTGTCACCTTGCTGTTTGCCATCCTCGGGCTCCTTTCACCTTCGAACCGTGGAGGGCTCATGACAGCAATGCTCCTCCTCTGGGTCTTCATGGGGCTGTTTGCAGGGTACGCCTCCTCGCGCCTTTACAGGATGTTCAAGGGCTCAGAGTGGAAGAATGTCACCATCAAGACGGCGCTGATGTTCCCTGGCATCGTGTTTGCAATTTTCTTCATCCTGAATGCACTCATCTGGGGCGAAAAATCCTCAGGTGCCGTGCCATTCACCACCATGTTTGCTCTGGTGCTCCTCTGGTTCGGCATCTCCGTGCCATTGGTCTTTGTCGGCAGCTACCTTGGCTTCAAGAAGCCTGCCATGGAGGACCCAGTGAGGACAAACAAGATACCACGGTCAATACCCGAGCAGCCATGGTACATGAACCCGGTCGTCTCGGTGCTGATCGGAGGCATCCTGCCCTTTGGCGCAGTGTTCATCGAGCTCTTCTTCATCCTGACATCAATCTGGCTGCACCAGTTCTACTACATCTTTGGGTTTCTGTTCCTGGTCTTTGTCATCCTGATCCTAACCTGTGCGGAGATCACCATCGTGCTTTGCTACTTCCAGCTCTGCGGTGAGGACTACCAGTGGTGGTGGAGATCCTACCTGACGTCTGGCTCGTCAGCGCTGTACCTCTTCCTGTACGCCACGTTCTACTTCTTCACCAAACTGGAGATAACGAAGACGGTCTCCGGCGTGCTCTACTTTGGCTACATGCTCATCGCCTCCTACGCCTTCTTTGTGCTCACCGGCACCATCGGCTTCTATGCCTGCTTCTGGTTTACCAGGCTCATCTACTCTTCAGTCAAGATCGACTAGAAATCTAGACTACGGTTGATACACTGTTTTGTGGGTTTGCGAAAGCAATGAGCAAAAAGAGAAATAATAGGTAACGAACATCAGAAGTTGAGAATGTAGCATGCATTATACAAGGTGAAACTTTAAACGTAGGGTGCTTATTCAGGTGTTTTAGGGTATTTACAGTTTGATTCTGGAACACTAAATTAGTTTACTTCGAAGCCAGTAATTCAGTGTGTATCCTTACAGAGCAGGTTTGTGATGTTACAATCCAACAATTTAACATTTTTAACCATATCTTGTGTTGGTGACATTCTGAAGGATCCCAGCATCTTCTTTTCCGTTGTGTGACTACTGGTTACGCTGAAAGCGTCAGACAAGCTTCGATTTCTGTTGGTTTTAAATTGGAAACAGCAATCGTATGGAGATCGAAGTCTGGTTCTAACAATAAATGATAAATCATAATTCACAAGTGAGACTTCTTTATTCGGTAATAAAATTGGCATGTTCTACACGGATAGTAAGATAGTAGCACACGAGCAAAAAGCACTTGAGATTTTGCACATATGGGACACGTACACATCACCCGCCAAAGAGCCTAATAGCTTATTACTGGAACATCTCGGTAAGCTAGCTAATGGACGATCTCCACTGCCATCTCTAAGCCCGGCGGCTAGCCTCCTGATGGTCACGCCCGTTCTTCTTGCGCCCGTCCCCGAACATGAGGTAGCCGAGGCCACCAACGACGATGAGGCCGCCGACCGCCAGCGTCGTTGGGCTGTAGCGCCGTAGAGGGCTCGACGGATGCGCCGATGCCGACCCCGCGCGCTTGAGCGGGTCTTCTGCCCACGCGTTCATCTTCTCCGGCCACATGACGCACAGACGATGCTCCTTTCTGAATTCTGATGATGATGGCTACCTCCACTACACGGACTAGCTAGGAAGCTCTCTGTTTCCTGCTCCGTGCTGAAACGTGTTATGGGGTGCTAGAAGCAGCTTTATGGTGGTAGCAGGTTAAGCGGCAAGGGACACGCAGGGAGTAACACGTACAAGCGTGACATCGTAGCACTGCCACGTAGCCCATGCAACATCAAGTCACTGGTCTGGTCTGCCTCAGGAATGAACTAGTAGCAGCCTACTAGAATATATGTAGTGCATCATGAGTAAAATGCCAGATGGAAAGAGAAACCCTTTTCTTGTTTAGAGCCAGAAGGATCAGGAACATCGTTTTGGTGAAACCATCTTATCCTAACTGATGATGGCAAAGGCACAACAGTACAGCCACTTGGATGTGGTATTGGGAAGTATTATTTCTATACGGTATTATTTTCCCTTATACAGGACAGGGATCATGTCAAGAAAGTTACAATTTCACCCGAATTCTCGGTGGGCATGCCCTAAACCTCTAAAAGAATGGTAATTTACATCGGCAGAAATTCAGGGTTCTGATCAAGTACCTTACATGGTGAACTGATTCATCGGTCCTATGGCAGGAGGGCATATACACTCTACAAAGGCATCAGTCTCTTGTACTTGAAGAACCAAAGGAAGGAGCAGAAGATGAAAACGCCAACCACTGAAGTAATTACAAGGACCCACTGGAATGCATTCTCTATTTTGAAAACTGATGTCTCAAAGTTCATCCCAAATATCCCAGCTACCACTCCGAAAATGGCCACAACAAATGTTGCAGTCGTTAGCAGCAACTCAAACTGGATCAGCTGGTTCCGCACATTGTCCTAGGAACATATGACACTCAGTCAAATAAGTTACACAGACCAGCAGTGTGAGAAATGCATAAATCTGATATGCATATCCCAAATAAGGAGAGAATAAAATATGTTGACGTACCAGCTGAATGTTGATGAAGTCTTCGGTGTCATCAATATACTCTTTAAGCTGAAAGAAGGAAAAACAGATCAGATCCCTTGACTCCACATAACCAGATTTAAGATATGCTGGGGATATGGCTCGGTACCGATGTCAGCTTGTTCAGAGTGCTGTCGATAACAACGAAATAAGCTTCCAGTAACATCTCCAGCTCCTGGATATGCTCTGTCGTAGTGTTATCTGAGCCCTTTGTACTGTCATGCCTACTTCTACACAAACTGAAAGTTTTCTCCAGTTTTCGTGATTCTGTGGGTGATGAGACTGGAGATACAGGAGCTGAAACTGAAGTCCCAGCAGCGCCAGCTGAATTGTAGCCCAACAAAGACTGGTCACCAAAGACTGATGATTCCATCCTCATCTTTTTTTCGGTGAGATACATCTCGGCCATATCACCATCGTCATCCATTAGTTGTTCTATTTCATCTCTGACCTATTGGAAGACAAAATAACAATTAGAAAACCGGTCTACACAAATGGTCTGCAACAAGGGAAATCGAGATTAGGCTATATTTTACTTTTTGAACTCTTCTGGTCAATGCAACTAGTCTACTTTTTAATCGCCGGACACGTTCCAAATTGAGAGTACTGATTTTGGATGTCAGCTCATCCAATAATGGATATGCTTCAATTTCCAATTCCGCTGCCTGAAGAGAAACAGAAAAAAAAAACACACATTATTACATATGCACTGATTTTATTAATGTCAAAAGGCAATCAGCATCATTTGACACAAGGCATGCCTACACCTAACTTGCTTGGGACAAGAAACCTAGAAGGTTCTGTTGTTGATTTGATCATGCAAGAGGGGTGCTTCAATCAGTGAGACATAATATGCATAAGACCATATCAACAGTCAACACTCAACAGAGAATTTTTGTAGCTAAAACTCTAGCCAAAAAGCCATGAGTTCTCGGACAGCATGGACTAGAAAACTTGTGGTCAGTGTTGCTTTGTGTTTTAGAAGTTACTGTTGGGTGTTGGCAGAGTTATCTCTAGGCACATTTCTTGTATTTTTATCCAGCTTTTACAAACACAATGTTGCCAATAGTAAAACCAAACAAAGCTCTTGTCGCCTCTATGCTAACTTTCAGAATTTTAGCATCCATGGATGCAATCACTCAGTATTAACCTTTTTTATCAAATCAGAAGGACAGTTACTAAATATGGAAAACACTAAACCACACATAACTCATCCTGGTAACAGCTAAACACAGACGGTTACTGTCCCATTGATAAGTTGGGCTGGTAGAATCAGGTCATTTTGAAAAATCGCCACTTACAGAATTTCCCAGTTATAATACCAAATGATATGCTACCGATGCATTAATTAATACACTAAAAAATCATATGTTCAAGAGCTACATATTCCTGTGTCGAACAATTCAATTTGCCATCCTTTTGGTCACTTTTGAAAGCCTCTTCAACCTCAATTGGTAAACTCAAAACAATTCCTAAATTATTAGTAACTGAAGGAAAATAAGTATAAGAAAACTACTTGTTTACAATCGTTTGAAAAAGAATCTCAGATTACTTCATGTTCTGAACAGGAATTTGTCCCAGATTACTTCATGTTCTGAACAGGAATTTGTCCATTTATTGTGCTTAGGATCATTAAACAGATGAGTATTGATAAAGCCATCAAGGTTTGTTGGAGAAAGCATCGATTTCTTGGGTACCAAGGAAGAAGGCATTAAAGAAACTGCCCGAGGAAGGGAAAGAGTCTGCACATGAAAAGGCTGTTACAGTGAAAGGAAGAAACGATTTGTATTTCTTGTTTATATTATATATGCTAATATGTTACTTAACATGCACCAAATTTGAAAGATTCTCTTAAGCAGCAAACATCCAACTTTTAAACTTTGATGGGCTCATTCTAACTATACTACTACCTGAAATTGCAAAAGCAGGAGAATGGTGCAAGTGTATGCCATAATCTAAGTAGACACCTCAAGGGAAAAGGAGGCGGAGCTGCTAATCTTTGTACAGTTGGAAGAAATAACTGATGCAAAACAAATTCTCCCACTGACAACATGTGTTCAAATTGCCATCAGAAAGTTAGCTGCAACATTTTTACTTGATTGATGCTCAGAGCAACAATTGGGAAGTTGTGGTATCCCATTCATCCAGCAAGAACTAGAACCAGCAGTGGTTTCACAAATTTTGATTCTATCACGCGCAACATGATACTCGCAGTCACAGAATAACCTCAACCTCTCATTATGACTCTTGTAAAAAAACTGGGAAGCCAAAACACAAATACTGGACCATTAAGCCAGACAATTGCACAGTTGCAAACCATGTTAGAATATCATCATTGTCACGCCATAGCCCAATCATGGGAACTGAACCCACTCTGATTGGAATAATAACCAAACTAAAGCACAATATCAAATACAGTTCAGACGCAGACATGGAATTGAGGAGTTTTGATGATCACCTGTGCATCGAGGAAGGAGCATGCGGCCTCGAGGGCGAGCTCGAGCGCTCGGAATTCGAAGGGCAGCTCGTCGCCCTCAGCGCGCTGGAGGAGGCGGCGCTGGAGCTCGGCGGCGTACTGGAGGACGTAGCTGTCGAGGGAGTTGAGCAGGAGCACCTCGTCCGCGGTGATGACGCAGCGGATCTGCTCGAGGTTGACGACGATGGCGCGCTCGCGGCCCAGGACCGTGGACGGGTACACGAAGAGCGGGTCGAGCAGGCGGAGGTCCCGCGCCGGGAGCTCGCAGCGCCGCATCATGGTGGCCTTGTCGATCTCCAGCGTCTGCACGGAGGCCGTGGCGGCCTCGACGCGGATCCAGCTGCGCGTGCCGCCGCCGCGCTTCTTCAGGCTGGGGACGTCGAGCCCACCCGGGAAGCGGCGGCCCGCGGACCCCGGGGCCGCGGACGGGAGCGCGGGCGACGAGGCCGACGCGACGTGCGACGGGTACGCGCGGTGGAGGAGCGGCTGCTTGACGGAGTCCCCGGCGGCGGCCATGGCGCGCCGGCGGGTGATTATTGGCCGGCGGAGTGGGCGGTGGGGTCTTTTCGCGGATGGGCCCCTGCCGCTCGCGTGTCGCGTAGAGACTCGTAGCGTTCGGCTGGTCTGAAAGTTTGAGACCAGCCGGCTGGTTCGGCTCGTTCTTTCTCACGTGCTATAGTGCATCTTTTAATTGTTATAGTATTTTATTTTTATAAAATCAGTCACTATAATATTTTAGTTTTTTTTTCTCGAACAAGCGAACGGGGCCGTAGTAGTCGAGGGGAGAGGGGGAGTCTGGTGCTGTTGGCCCTGTTGTTGGTGGGAAACGTGCGGCTCAGGCCTCAGAGGACGGCCGGCCATCTTTTTGCACTTTTAAAATTTGCAACCTCACATTTGCATCTTTTTTATTTGTTAATCTTGGCCAAGCGACAATGGAATCTAGAATATCTGATAACACTCTAGCGTAAGCCATATGCACTTCTTCATTTTTTATGAGATGCGAGTAGCTTGAACATGGAATACAGCAATTATGAATTTTACAGCTGTATATATATGCTCATTACGAATCAAACTGTGAGTTTCAATTTTATCATCAGCTAAAAATTATTAAATTACTGCATGGAATCTGAGCAGGGCTGTCAGCATCGCCATCTTGAATTGAATTGAACATTTGCCATCGTGTATGATTGATGAGTGAGAAAACAATTAGAGGCGATGGTGAAGTTACGTCATTCTGAAATCTAGATGGACCCTAGTTGTGACACCATTGACAAATTATCTTAGTTTATGATGAGTGGACCTGGTGTCATATATGGCTAGGGTTGGGAAAAAAAAACTCGTTGAACTGATTGGGTGGCTTATTAAAAAAATACTTTAATTGAATTTACTTTTATTGTAAAATAAAATGAGTTGGATTTTCAGTGACTTTCAACTTTGCCTCGGCTCATTATGCTCGGGTAAAGTTGAGTCTCAAATAATTTAGACAACCATAATAAATAATAAGATTGTATTATTTTTTAAAAAAACTTGAAAAAAGTGCAGTCGACTTGTTATCCACACATGTATATGGGCAACTAGGGTGCTAAGTAATGTAAGCACATAATCCCTCTGTCCTAAAATTAATACAATTCTACATTTTTTGATCGACCTTGATAAATTCTATAAACTTGATATGTAAATAATTTGACTAAACATAGAATTACATTTTTCTAGGACGAAGATTGTAGCGAGAGAATTTGAACATTGCCCTCTTTCTTCTTGAGTCATGTTTCTTCTAATTCCCTTTGATTTTATGCTATTCTATCCTTAGATAGACATAAGCAAAAGCCGCATGAGTCTACAAAGAGACCATTTTGACTCGAACCTAGATCTAGATCTTGTGCCCAAATCTGTCCTAAAGATAGGTTTAAGCCTAATATTTTGGGTCGGGCTTGAATCATGCCCCCCCTATGGCCGTCGGATCCTTTAATTTAGAGCCCTCCTTAGCTCCCCCCATCCCTCTAGAAAATTTTGTCATAGATGCAACTTGAGGAGAGGCTAAAGCCGTCTGAAGGTTGAATAAGCCTCTAATACATTTATCCTGATTCCGTCACTGAAGCTAAGTTTCTTGAGATTTAGACTCGGCCCGTCCCACCGAGTGGGATCAGATTTGCTCAGGTCTATTTCTCGCATAGCCACAAATCATCGACTAGGAACACTTTGATTTATTCGTGCCAAAATAACACAAAGGCACAAGAGACTTTAAGAGATGTGCTGAAAACCTTGTTAAAAAACCTTTGCACGTGCCTTATCGTTGGCTGTCAATTCTCAAGGACACTGATATGAAACGCTTTGCTTTTTTTTTGTGTGTGTGTGTGGGGGTGGTGTTACTTCAGTGGAGTGATTTATGGGAATATAGTGAATCGTGGACCCCACTTGTACCGTATCAGGAGGACGAAGTAGTGTATGGCAAGATTAACAAAGTACTACATCTTAGATAACATTTCCCTTTTGCTGTCTAAATCAAGCTGAGTAGGCATACACCACCCATTTGCTTTTCTACAAGGCAAAATAAAAGCATATACGGTTCTAAACACTGCATAAAGGCATGTTGTCTTGGGCACCAGATGTGCTAGTCCGGCCCAAACTTCGCTTGGCTTTTAGAAGGCAACTTCTGATACTCAACTGCATGGATCCTCGTTTCGGCAAGTGCTTGATGTGTTGCTAATCCAAAGAAGAGCACACATTGCAAAAATTTTAAAAAAATGGACATGGAACAAAAATCAATTTAGTGCGTGAATGAGCGATCGGGTGCCTGTTTAGATGCACTTGCCATGGCAAAACTTTTGCCCTTAATCTTTTGCTATAAAACTTTAGCCATTCTAACTTTTGCCTGAGATGCTTAGATGCATGGCAAATGTTTAGAACTGTACCAAACAAAGACTGATTTACCTTCATTTAATGACTGATTTGCTTTATTAATTATTAGCCATGCATAACCATGCGCAGCCCTGCTACTCGCGCGTGCTGCTCGTTGTCGGGCTGCATGGCTCCCCGAGCAGCTCGGCATTGCTGCTCGGTTTGTTTCCAAATATTCTAAAATTACACTTTATTACATAATTATTGAATAGCCTAAGTACTGTGTTGAATTATCCTCAACCATACAAATCAAGCACACACGTTACAATTCAAATTGTCATGATCTATTTAACAAACCAATGGCTATTTGGTCATGGAAACCATTCATGTACGCAGATTCATCCTTTTGCCGGCGGTTGACAAGTACGTGGTTGAGAGGTCGATGCCTCAGGTGGAACATAGTTCCCATCACGATCACAACGATCAAAGGCCCTATCCACTATTCCACTCGATCGAATGAAGTTATGGAGTGCCATGCATGCAACGATAATTTGGTTTTGCTTATGAGGTGCATAACTTGGCATATGCAACAAAATCATCCACTTCATCTTCAAAACTCCAAACGACCTCTCGATGATATTTCTAAGAGATGAATGCGCGTAGTTGAAGATACCTTTTTTACCTTGTGGCTCCTGGCCGTCTCGATACTCCGGAAGATGGTACTTGATTCCCTTGTAGGGCGCAAGATAACCCGGACGATTTGGGTAGCCCGAGTCCACCAGGTAAAATTTTCCTACACAATGGGATAGTTTTGTAAGTTTTAACTAGTTGAACTAGAAGCTGAAAATGCAACATTGGAAGGTGTTTACCTATGGGTGGATATGGAAACATGTTGTTGTACTTGGTCATAGCATCAGTGAACATTCTCATGTCATGTACAGAACCAGGCCATCCAGCAAGAACAAATGTGAATCTCATGTCAAAGTCACAAACAACCAGCACATTCTGTGTTGTCATGCCCTTGCGGCACATGTGCTGAACTAGCTTATCACTTGGCACCACATATGGTATGTGAGTGCCATCTAGTGCTCCTATACAATTGTTGAAAAAGGGATGGAACCTAGAATTTCTCAATCTAGGATGAATTGTTATGAATTCTGGGTCAACTGGCTTAATGATGTCTGCAGCTAGCTTAACCACACAATGCAAAACTTTCTCAAAGTTGTTGTGAACTGTGCCTAGTGATCTCTTAAATCTATCCTCAGCTTGCCTAACGGACTGTGGTGCTCCAAGCATCCAAAGGAACATTCCTAAAACCTCCACTGAGGTACTCTTGGTACTTGATTTGAGGCCATATGACTCTACCAACAGATCATGAAGTCAATGAAACACAGTTGGGTTCATTCTAAACATGTTATAGCATCTGTTTCTATCTCCTAGAGTTCTCTCTACCCATTTTATTCCAGTTAGCATTGGTTTCCTTCTCTTAGCCCTATTGTAGTATTTGTCATAGTGAATAGCAAACAAAAGCATACCGTCCATAAATTCTCTGTCATCATCATCAACAAGAAGTCTGAACAATTCCTCATCACTTGACTCATCAGAATTGTCCCCATCCCTTGCTGAATTATCATCCTAACACATAAATGCATCACAAACTCTGTTACATATTCCAGTAGAAATTGCACATGCTCACATCAAAATCATAATTCAAAGTCGTCACACAATACAACATCACATTCATAACAGACATAGTGCAAATACCAAACATAGTTCAAATGACAGACATAAGTTCAAATGACAGACATAGTTCAAATCACATACTTAGTGCAATGATAGACATAGTTCAAATGACATGCTACGTTCAAAAGACAGACTGAAGTTAAGATAATAGGATCTAGATTAGGCCCTTGACCCTAGCATAGTGCTCAATGAAGGTCAGCCTTCCTTCTAGTGTAGATGTTCTAATTAAGAACTCCATACTATTTTCTTCATTGCCGATCATGTGCATAGCAAACCACATCTGTCGGTTTGTCTCCTCTACACCGCACTCTCTAGCCAACTGCTGCACTAGCCTAATCTTTTCATATTTGGTAGCCTCCTTCTGTTGCTTCGCTGCCAAATGTTGCTTCAAGTACTCATTCCTCTCAGCTTAAATCTTAGCGTTGTCGCTCATGTACTTGTTCATTGCCCAAACTGCTAGGCTCTTCTTGCACGGACTAGAGCCAGTGGTGCTTGTGTTGCATGCTCTATTGTGGCTACCGATGCTAACTGGAGTGTGCACATCAGGATCCTCAGCTGCCTCCTCCTCCTCTTCCTCATCCATAGTGACACTTTCTCCAGCAAAAAATGAGGTTGAGCCATCAACTGCTACACCTTGGAACATTTGTTCCAATTGGTCTATGTACTCTGGCCACCCCCACTTGCATTTCTTCTAGTCTGGGTGGCCCTGCACAACTTATCAATGTGAGCAAGTGTATAGCTAACTAGATATCAAACAACAAACAAGTAGTTTGGCAAGTACCTTAGTGTTGTCTTCCCACCATTGATCAGTGGCATCAATAGTGCCATCATCTCTACGGCCTAAGCTAGTGTCATTCTGTAATCTTTGTATGAATTGCCAGTAGCCCTTCAGTGTAACACCCCGGGTGTTAGTCATGAGTTAAGTAGCAAAATTGGACTTAAGTAGGATATGTCAAGCAATGATTATGATCTCTAGTTCATAATCTAGAAGTAATGATGAAGGTATTAAGGTCAACCCTCTAAAAATGAGCCCAACTTAAATTGGGACAACACACCATTGCCTACATGTTGACCCTTTTTAGAGGTATGCTTGAGTAATGTGGAAGGTGCCCCTTTTCATGTGCCTCACATCTATTTCCATCTACATTGACTTTTGGAAAAGTTTCAAGAAGTTTGGAGTCAAGAAGTCACATGAAATGATAAGTTATAATCTTTCTTGAATCGCTTCATCAAGTGAATGGGAACATGGGATGTCGACCAAACCTTGCTACCTTACCCAAATGACTCTAATTGAATTCTACAGCAAAAGTCATGAATGGTTCGTGTTGATCAAATGTCAAGAAAATGCTTCTAAGTGTGGGAATAGCTAAAATTGTCCTTTTTCATGATATGGTTTTGACCTATGTTGACAAACTGTCTGGAGTGCTTGCTTGGAGTTGGACCTTAAATAAAAGTTGAAGTTTGAGTGGAGTACAACAAACTTTATTTTTGGACCAAGACCTATTTCAACTCCTAAGTGGCTCAAACAGTGGTCTCAAGTTTGAATAAAGTGCTGTTTTGGCCCCTCTGAAATATTTTCGTCCCTGATTAACAGCTGGAAGTTGACATGTTGTGATATTTTTATCTTCCAAATTCATATGGTAACTCGACTGGATTCCTTAATATGAGTTGAAGTACACTTTGTGAAGGAACCAACGAAACAAGTCTCATCACGTTTGGGGCACATTTGGACCTTCAAAATCAATTCCCAAAAGTGCTAGTTTTGCTGAATTCGGGGAACTTGGACTGAATATCTGAATTCCGTTTTTAGTTTTCAAGTAGCCCATTTTGGGAATTTATATCTCGCAAACTATTTTGATTTGGACCAAACTCCTTTAATCAAAGTTGGAGTACTCATGTAGCTTTACAACTTTGTTCCAAAACTAAACGGATTAGGAGTTACGGAGGGTGAAGTTTGGAGTTTTAGATGTATTTTGCGGACTTTTGAATCTAACTGATTGGAGCTAGAAATTTATTATGGCCGACCACAGGCAGGAGCCGAGCGCCGCGTGGCCCTCTCCTTGCCCCCGCGCTTGCCACCTCACCCCATGCTCGAGAAAAAGGGAAGCTGACGCCCTCTGCTCTCTCCATCTCGCTCATTCTCGCCCTCTGCCTCGCTCTCCCTCGCCCTCAGTGTCGCACGCGCGTAGAGCGCGGACACCGCCATGGCCACCGAGTGAGCTCCACAGCCACCGTCCTCGCTCGTTCCCTGAGCCTCCTCCATCCTAGCTGGTCTCACCCTCAACCTCCCCTCTCCGCGCTGCCTCCTCTGCGCCACTTTCCCGGTCGCGTAGTCACTTGCAGGTTGCTGCCGTCGGAACCGCTTTCGTCGCTACTGTCGGTGCACGTGGCCATGCCATCTAGGTCCCCTGATGCCACCCACGGGTGCGTGCCAGTCCCCTGATGCTCCACCTCCACTCCCCGGCCGCTGGTATGGCCTCCTTCGGCCTTAATTAGCGAGCAGCCGCGCCTCCTCTATTCCATTCGTGTGAAGGACGTCGTGCTCAAATTCGAAGAAAGGGAAGGGGTTTTCTACAAAGTCATGACTCATGTGAATAGTGGCTAGAAGGACTGTTTTGTTAGAATTTATTTTCGTGGAAGTTCGGAGTCCTCGGTGTTAGTTTATTTTTCTTTTATGGCTAAAACTTTGGAAAATCATAATAAATCATAGAAAAATTATAAAATAGCAAATAAGGACTTTTTGGAATCCTTGTGAGTAGATCTACACAGTAGAGTCATCTTATGATATGTGTTAGTAGAAGGGTTTTTGCTGTTTTTATTTATCTAGTTTAATTTAGGTTTTCTAGGGATAAATTCATATATAAAGTTGTGGTTCTCCAAATGAGGCGAAATTTTTATGGTAGGTTACTGATGCTATGTGTGTGCTGTGGTAAAAATTTAATAGTCATTGGATGTAGTATGATTGAGTTATTGATTTAACTTGATTAATGCTTGATAAGTGGTTTTAGATGGTTTATAAATAATTTATATATGCAAAAATGTGAAAGGTGGTTCCTTTGCCCTTGCATGGTGATATTGTGACATGAGGAACCATAATATGGCTATATGTTTATAGGAAATGATGATGTTTAGATTTATCTTGCTTTTACATGTTTTCTTGCAATAGCAATTTGTCTTTTTCATAGTAATTAAATTATGAAACCTGAGCATGTGAAATTTATGTAGTAGCCATGTTTTGATAACATATACCAGTCATAAAAATCTCATCCCCAAACTAGTTGTTCTCATATAGTACTAAAAATAATACATATGATGTATTATTAAAGTAGAGGATGAATGTTGTGAGCATATACATGTATTTATTGTCATGTGATGCTCCTAGTAGCTATTCCTACATGCTATGATTGTTTTAATACGATTCCAAGGTGTTTGGGGGTAGCATATATGTCAAGAATATGTTAGTTTGTAGCAACTAAATGATAGATGAATGCAGTATGCCTCTGCTGTTTGGGCTGCATGTACAGTTTTAGTTAAGCAATTAATTTCGTAGTGATAATGATGTTTTATATGAATGTGTTGAATACCAAAGTTGTATATAAATTCCTTATATTGGGTGTCCTAAAATTTCATGATTTTAGGCCTGCTTGTTTAGGAGTTATAGATTTTACAAGTTTGCTGTCAACTTTTGTATGTGCTCTAAATAGATCTGAATGATTGTATTGTTTAGATTATTTAAACATGTAATCATGTATTAGTGATAATTGGAGAGTTGTCGTGTTTTTCCTAAACTTTCTAAAATGTCTAATATCACTACTTTTGGTGGACTAGAACTCTAGTTATTGCTGTTCAAAGTGGAATGACAGATTCTGTCCAAATCTGGACAAAGATGCCTTCTTGATGTTGTTTAACCTTGTTATCTATAGAATCATCTTAAGATGATAATAATAAAATTATAGATAACTTAATAATATTTCTATAAAATTGAGGATCATGCTTGTTGGATGAATGTAACTTGAGATATGCATTTCTGAAGTTACTTTCAGTTTTCTGCCCTTAATTGTATAAGCTCTGCTTCATGATGTATTTTGACCTTGTTAGTTGTTGAATCAGCTTTTGGTGTAAATAACAAAGTTGTAGAAAATTTCTTTAGCTTTCCAGAAAGTCTAGGATCACCTTTATTAGATGCCACTATCTCTATTTATGACTGAAACAAGTGACTATTGTGCTGCTGTCTAGGAACTGCATGTGTAGGTTGATTGCTTTAGCTTGCCCTGGTTGGTTAAACATGTTAAGTTGACATCGATTGATGAATACTTGCCATGGCTACACACAAGTAATTTGGGTTCCATGCTTGATGTGCTTGCCATCTTCTATGTTATGCTTGAGTGATGATTAAGTTAAATAGCTTTAGGTGCTTACATTGGTTTGGTATACTTTTATGAATGCTTTACGTGTTGCACTTCCATGCATTCATATGTATGCATTGTTGCACCTCATTTAGGTATGCTAGATGCATCACGTGAAGGACGTGATGTTGAAGCTGAATCCGAACATGGAGTTTGGTGAATCCATCCAGAAGACAGAAGGACGAAGCAAGTACCAAGATGGGAGATGCTCGCCAAGCGAGTGTCATCTAACAAACACTGACCTAGTGTTGGATCCTAGGCAAGCCCCAAAGCATTCTAAGCCTCCTATGTTTTACAAATATCAACTTGAGTCCTTTTTATGTTTGATCCATTAGGTTATAAGAGTTGATTGGAACCACTTGATGCCTATAATTTCCTTGTCTAGAAATATACCTTGAACCCTATGTAAGTCTAGGATCGAATATATTCTTAGCAATGCTTAGACCGGTAGAAGTCAGGTGATTTCCTGTCACTTGCGAGACATAGGTGGATACCAAAGCACGATTGGCTATATTTGCTATCATAGAAAATAACCATGTGATGATGAATAAACAGAGACCATACGAGATCTGGTGAATGAGAGGCGGTAGGACATGGAGGTCTTATGTGCATGTTTTATCCTGTCTGTGTCGATTAAGGACCATACCGTTGTTGGCACTTTTGTCGAGATTGAACGCATGCCTCTCACTTAGCTGGCCGGATAACTCGTTCCGACCATGAAGCCGAGTAGCTCAACTCAAGCCAGGACCCGTTAAGTGAAAGTGCGCACTCTAGATGGTAGTAAGGATGTGCGGGGAGCCAGACGTGAACCCAAGGGCAGGCCGGGCCTGAACGTCCTGGCAACTAGTTGTCCCTGGTTGTGCGACACTGATCGGACCCATGAATTAGACCTGAGTTGTACCAAAGGTGACCTAAGACTATTTTGGCGTAGGTATGTCTGGGTTTGTGTTAAGAATAAATTCCCAGCTGGTTGAAATCGATTCGAATCACCGTCTCTCCCGGATAGTGAGAAACTTGGCTAGCCCCAACATCGTAGTAACTGGATTATGGAATATGATGGTTATGATGACCATGGAATTATCACACCAGCTATGGTTACTATTGTTATGCTACTAAATGATATACCACATGTTTGGCACATGTTAGTTGCTAATCTAGAGATGAATAGCTATAATTAACTTAATGACCGAATTATAAAATATATAGCTAAATTAGTAGATTTTTATGCAAAATGTTGTCAAGCTAGCTCCACTTATAAAGCCTTGCATGATCCTTGGAGTCACTTGATTTCTGGTTTATGATGGGTAAGTCTAGCTGAGTATATTCGAGTACTCATGGTTTATCCCACCATGTTGCAGGTGAAATTCTAGGCCTGAGGAAGATGGTGGCTAACCACCGGTGGGCTCGGTGACTCTATATTTATTTCTCATCTATATGCTTTTATCAGAGGATGTCACTTGTGCTAGCAATGTATTTGGAACTTATATTAATGTAATCATTTGAAAGCTATGTTGTTTTCCCTTAACCGGTTTTGAAACCCAAACTTGTACTATTATTTGTAAACCTATTTGTAATATTATTTCCGCTACAACTCTGTGTATGTGATGTGTATTTGCTTAATCATATGATCTTGGTCGTGGTGTTGATTTACCGAGGTCCTCTGTGACACTCGGTGGACTACCGGGTTTATATGAGTGAAAGTATGTGCGCGTCAACGTGTTAAACGGGGATATCCATACTTGATCTTGTATAAATTGGGCGGTTCTGTCACAGCTGGTATCAAAGCAAGATTAAGCATAATACTGTCATGTACATAGTTTTAAAAACAAAGTTTTGGTTTTAAAAAACCTATTTTGACTAAAACTTTAGCTACAGGCAAATTATCAAAACCAATTTGTAAAACTATGCTAGCGGCAATCTCCAGTTAAGCCCAATTAAGGACCTTTAGGTGGCAATAAGTAAACTAACACTAACTATGAGGGTTTACTTTCTTGCAATCTTTATTTCATCGTCCATACGGCGTGCTATTGTATGGATGCCATTCACTTGAGTGGTAATATGTGGATCAATATATCTCTATGCCCAGGTAAGTTGTTGAGTGGCATGACCGCAAGATGTGAGCGTGCGGTCAAAGGGGAGAGGTAGTTTTGATACTAAAGTATATATATCTCATATATACAGACGTATTTAATTGTGGGTTAGTTTTGATACGGCTGTATATGCATATTTATATGTATGTATATACGTATTTACATATGGGTAGCTTTGATATATATATATATATATATATATATACATAAGTATTTAGCATGAAATCTAGAGACCAGACTTTTATTCTTGCATATGTATATGTGGGGTTGGGCTAGAATGAAATTCTTCTGCAGGTACGCTAACCACGAATGCATAGATTGAATGTAGCTGATGACTAGCTATATATCGAGAGAGTATGTGTTATGCCACCAACATAGAACGTGATTGCCACCTTAGGCTAGCAATTTCGTGAGGAAGAATAGGATGAGCATACATCATGATTGTTGCTTGTGCATAAACATGCTCCTCTCACCCTTGTTCTATTAATGGATAACTGTTGTAACCATATGGTCATGTTGTGCATGACCGAAAACTAATTTGCTAAATGTAAGTAAAACTCATTTTAAGAGATATACACCTACTCAGTAAAAGGAAATGAAAGATGACAATACCTTGCCACCATGTTTTGCATGTTATGTGTAGTTGTGTTGCTGTAGGTGACTGCTTGTTATGTACGAGCTTGGTGCTTGGTAATAGTTGGTTAAGCTAATTTGTTTGAGTTTCTCAAATGCTTGCTTAAGACCAGGATGTATGTGTGGATGCTTTGTTACCTAAGTAGTTGTAAGAAAAATGGACCCTAGGCCCATTTACTTTGGATTTTGATGTTTGATGACCAACACAACTAAATTGGACTAATGAATTTGCAAGTGATTGTTTTGTAGTTCAATAGGGTGCAAGACGTGACTTGGACAAAGGCGACGTTATGATCCGATGATCAACACCTTAAGCAAGACCCTAGAAGAACAAGAGAAGACCCAAGATATCAAGCAAAGTCTAAGCACGAAGATAGGAACCAAGCCGTACGCAAGATCATGAAGAAACTGCTCGATAGAGTGACCGAACACAGCGACCGGACGCTGGAAGATGAGAGACTGGACGCTCCGATCAAGAGCCCGACAACAGTAGGCGTCTACAGCAGCAACCGGACGCTGAGTACTAAAAGTAACCAGATGCACCGGTGATACTGTTCACCATCCCAGCAACACACTTAGCACTGACCAGACGCTGGCAGCAAATCGACCGGACACAGGAACTGCAGCGTCCGATCGAGTACAGAGAGGTTCCAGAGCAGCAAAATTATGACCAAACACGTCCGGTGGCATGTGACCGGACGCCATCAGCGTCTAATCAGTTGATCGTAGCTCTAATAGTTGGGACAACCAGACGCATCTGATTAGGACGACCTGAGCGTCCGGTCAGTAGCAGAAAAGCGGGATTTCATCCCCAACGGCTACTTTCTCCATGGGGCTTATAAATAGACCCCCAACCGGCCATTTCACAAGTATGGAGCTAAGGAAATATATCTAGAGTGTTGATACACCATTTTAGTGATCTCCACATGCATAGTGCTTTGTGTTTCATTAGGTGATTAACGTAGGTGCTTTGCGAAGTACTTAGGTGATTAACGTAGGCACTAATTTCCCCTACTATAAAGCTAGAATGGCTTGTCATCTTGAGGCGGTTGATTTAAGTGTTTGGAGAGTTACTCGTGATGTAATGAAACACATTAAGAATCCTAATAAACCCACGAAGGGTGAAGAAAAAGAAATTCATTTCAATGCTAGAGCTAAAAATTGTTTGTTTGAATCTTTTAGCATGGATGTGTTTACCCAAGTGTTTACTTTAAATATGGCACATGAAATTTGGTTAAAACTCCAAGAGCTCCATGACGGCACAACTAATGTCCATAAGGAAAAACATTGTCTAGCTAAACAAAGTTATGATTCCTTTAAAATGAATGATGATGAGCTTGTTCGTGATATGTATTCTCGTTTGAATCTAATTATCAATGAGCTCCATTCAATAGGATTAACCAAGCTAGATGATGTGGACATCGTGAGGAAGATCATCTCTATGCTACTACGAAAGAAATATGCAAGCATCATCACCATCCTTCACAACATGGAGGACTTGAGCACCATGACCCTAGTCATAGTCATTGGCAAGATAGTGGCATTTGAAATGTCATGCAAGATGGGTCAAGAAGAATCCTCTTCATCAAGCAAAGGCAAAGCTCTCGCATGTAGTGAGAAAAAGAAGATGAAGGGTAAGAAAGTTGAGATAAGCTCAAGCTCAAGCTCCTCAAGTGAAGAAGAAGAAGAAGATGAGGATGAGGATGATGATGATGAAGATTCAAGTGATGATGATCAATCTTTCTCCTCCACCTCCGACCTTGATGAAGAATCAATCAAACTTATCAATAAGGTGGAGAAGATAATCCAAGGGTTCAATGTCAAGGGTGTGCCCATCCAAATTCAAGATCTCATTTTCACCAATCAAAGAAATAAGCAAAGGAAGAAAGGATGCTATGGATGCGGCGAGTTGGGGCACTTTGTGGAAGTTTGTCCAAACAAGACCACACCCAAGACAAAGAAGAAGGCATGCAAGGACAAAGCCCTCACATCAATAAGGTCATGGGATGATTCTTCAAGTGAAGAAGAAAACCATCACAAGAGGCGAGGTCACAAGCACACATCATCAAGGTCTTCTCGTGTGTGCCTTATGGCATGAGGTAACAAAAGCTCATCCTCTAGTGAGAGTGATAGTGATGATGAAATGCCTTCTCTTGATATACTTGTGCAAGAAAATCTTAAATATGCTAAGGCTTGCACTATCCATCAAAAGAAGCTAAAAATGTTGCAATAAAAGCTAGATAGTTCACAAGAAGCATATAAAACCTTGCTTGAACAATATGAGACATTTGCTAATATCAATATTGAACTATCTACTAAAATTGAGCAACTTAAGGCTAGTGCAACAACAAATGCATGCACAATCAATGATGATCGACTTGTAAAGAAAAATGAAAAATTAAAAGAAAAGTTAGCTAGCTCACAAGATGCTTATAAAAGTTTGCTTGCTAAAATGGAAACCATATGCAAACATTGTGATGAGCTAACTAATAAAGTTGCTAATGTTGAAGCCGTTGGTACAACCCCCACCAAGGCACCTAAAAAGAAAAGTTCTATCTTTAACATGTCTAAAAATGATGCCTCTACTTCTTGTAATGATTTATGCTTAGACTCACCCATGTGCAACCAAGTTTGTGTTGAGAAAGTTGTTGTAGATACATACACACAAGAGGTTGCAATGGAGAATGAGAAACTCAAGCAAGAAGTGGCTCGCCTCACCAAGGACTTGACTCAAGTGAAAGGCAAGATGAAGCAAGCCCAACTTTATCAAGATAACACCGTCAAGGGAGTGAAGAAGCTTGATGAAGGACAAACCATGGTTTGCTATGTGTGCCATAAGGAATGTCACAAGTCCTATGAGTTCAAGGTGAAGAATGGGGGAGGAGCAAAGAAGAAAGAGAAAAAGCAAATAAGCAAGCTCTCCAACACCTACACCAACAAGGTGGACAAAAAGGCCTCCACACCTTATCTCTTGAAGAAGAAGAAAAATGACAAGGTGGTGGCCATCAAGGTGAACAAGCAAGCCAACAATGGGGCCAAACACATTTAGGTGCCAAAGGAGATCATTTCCAACATGAAGAGCACCAAGAAGGTTTGGATCCCGAAAGAGAAGTGAGAAGTTCAATAGACTTTGGGGAATTTGGAGACTTGGCTAAGTATGGGTGCATTTCATAGGGTGCATCACATTGGATCATGTCAATTGCCAAGTGGGTTAGTGAATACTATGAACCCAAATTCTCCTTCCCATGTTAGGTAACTAGATGTAAATTCTTTCAATTAGTATTTCCTACTAGTGGTATTAAGATTTAAATTCTTGCAATCTTAATTAGCATCTAGTTCCTTTAATGCCTAGGTTTGTATTTGCATGCTTATATCATTTGTCATGCATACACTAGGTAAATCATATGGTAGGATTGCTTGGTTTCATTCTTAACCCTTGGAGCAAACATACATGGTTTAAATTGTTTAGAAGCACGACACATAGCTTGTTTTTCTATTGTTCATCTAATATGTGCTAAAGTCCAAATTGTAGATAATTTCTCCTGAATTTGAAAATGATTCTCACATTCACATGATGTCATCTTTCAATTGGTAATTTTTATTCTAAAATCAATGTGCATATCTCCTATAAGTATTCCATACTTGTCTGCACAAATTTAGGGAAAGGTTACTCTATAAGCTGGATGCTGTGAGACTAACACTTTTTCAAGCTTTTCATGTGTGTAGTAGTCTCATTACAAGAAAAATGGAGTCCCCAGAGTTAAGCATCATGCTTCAAATATCCACCACCTATTGCAAGTGATATAAATCAAATTGGTTTCCACGTGTGGTATTTCTAATCTGATATCATCATGTTGATTTCACTTTGATATATATATGCTTTCTCCATGCATTATATAGATTAAACTCCCTTGAGCATTAATTTGCCAATTATGCATTAACTACATTCTCCATCATATGTATGCATATATTTAGGGGGAGCTTAGTCTATGTAATGTGAGAGTCAAATTTTGTGACCTATTCCACTCCACATACAAAGGTTCACAAAGTTTGACCCTCCCTTGTGCTACTAATGTCTTCCTTTTCGGTGTTTGATTCCAATGGGGGAGAATTTGTAGGACCAAAAGCAAGCCCGATCATAATAATTTACAAGTGGTAATGGTCCGAGAAAGGGAGGATAGTGGATTATGGATTAGTCTATGTAATGGGGAGAGTAGGACCAAAAGCAAGGCTCAAATCTATAATGCCACATGGGGACATTTGCAAGGGCAAGATAAGTTTGGATTTACAAGCGGTATCTTCAATTGGTATCTTACAAGTGGTATCTTCAATTGGTATCTTACAAGTGGTATCTTCAATTGGTATCCTTTGGCATCATATAACCTTGCCCTTTGCATTGCATCCTAGCAAGCAGATAGTTTTTAAATTCCAAAAAAATTATCATTTGCTTGCTTTGGTCGTGTTGTCATCAATCACCAAAAAGGGGGAGATTATAAGGAAAATGGACTCTAGGCCCATTTACTTTGGATTTTGGTGTTTGATGACCAATACAACCAAATTGGACTAATGAATTTGCAAGTGATTGTTTTGTAGTTCAATAGGGTGCAAGACGTGACTTGGACGAAGGCGACGTGATGATCCGATGATCAACACCTTAAGCAAGACTCTAGAAGCACAAGAGAAGACCCAAGATATCAAGCAAAGTCCAAGCACGAAGATAGAAACCAAGCCGTACGCAAGATCGCAAAGAAACTGCTCGGCAGAGTGACTGGACATAGTGACTGGACGTTGGAAGATGAGCGACTGGGCCCTCCGATCAGGAGCCTAGCAACAGTAGGCGTCTGCAGTAGCGACCGGACGCTGAGTACTAAAAGTAACTGGACGCACCGGTGACACTGTTCACCATCCCGACAACACACTTAGCACTGACCGGACGCTGGCGACAAATAAACCAGATGTAAGAACTGCAGCGTCTGATCGAGTACAAAGAGGTTCTAGAGCGGTGAAATTATGACCAGACGTGTCTGGTGGCATGTGACCGGACGCCATCAACGTCCGATCAGTTGATCGTAGCTCTAACGGTCGGGACGACCAGACACGTCCGATCAGGACGACTTGAGCATCCGGTCAGTAGCAGAAAAGCAGGATTTTGACCCCAACGGCTACTTTCTCCATGGGGCTTATAAATAGACCCCCAACTGGCCATTTCACAAGTGTGGAGCTGAGAAAACATATCTAGAGTGTTGATACACCATTTTAGTGATCTCCACATCCATAGTGCTTAGTGTTTCATTAGGTAATTAGCGTAGGTGCCTTGCGAAGTGCTTAGGTTGATTAGACCAGCGCTTTTGCGCTTGGTCTAGGTGTTAGCCTAGTGTTTAGTGAGGTTTGCATACCTCTTACCACTCGGTGCTTGCGCGCACCATTGTTGTACATCGGAGGGGCTTATAGTCTTATGAGATCACACCAACAGTGTTTGTGGTGTGGCCGCTACCATGTACCGAAGGGAATAAGGCCCACGGTGTTTTGGCCAGAAGCTTGATAGTGAAGATGACGGGGAGTGGTCCGGGAGAGGCTTTGCCAAGAGTGGCTTAATCGGAGACCCGCTTGTGCATGGGAAAGGCCTGAAGCTATCTATGGTGTTATCCGACCAGGAGCTTGGCCCTTGCGAGGGCCTCTAATGTGGACTAGGGGGAAGCTTGTGCGTTTCTCCATACCTCAGTAAAAATATCGAAGTCCTCGATGGGAGTTTGGATATCTCTACCTTGCTCTTTAGCTTCTGCATTTACATTGCTTGTATTACTCCTTTTGCGATAGAGATAGCAACACATTAGCAAAACCTTAGTTGCACATTAAGATAGTTTATCTTTTGCATAGGTTTTGCTAAGGGTAGAAAAAGAGGCCATAGTTTAGAGAAGTAGAATTTTAAGTTGGCTAATTCACCCCCTCTGAGGCGTCACGGTCCCCTATAGTAGTATCATAGTCATTACCTCTTTTGTCCATGGTGAGCATACAAGTGTTGAAGAGCCTTAACCAGGAACAACACTCAGGTAACGTTAATCTCATGGTTGTCTCCAAATAGATTCTCCTTGCTTAGGAGCTTGTGCCGGTGTGTGTGATTGTTAGCCCTTGAATGGTTGTGTATCCATGCCTTGCTTGACTCATGAGCCCAAGCTTAGTTCCCTTGAATGCTTGCATGTGTCGTGGTTGTCTCGCTCCTGTGTGGGAGGACCCTACCCAAAAATCCTTGTCGGACCTCTTTGCTCCTTATCCTACAAATGATCTGGTGCAACGCTAATCTCTCGCTGCCGGAACCTTGGAACCTTTTCCTCGTAGATCATGTCATTGCTTTATCAACTCAATCTCTGAGTAGTGTATCAGCTCTGTCCCTCGAATCTCATTTGTTTTATCTCCAAATATCTCAAGTCTCTAATTGTTTATCAGTCTTGATCTCCTGTTGCTGCCCCACAAGACCAAATCTCAAGTTAATCCTTATCTGGTAATCACCTTGGTGGACATAAGGCGTATATGGAAATAAAGCAAGAGTCCCCTGCTCAGTTATCTTCGGCAATTAAACTATGTTCTCTTATGCAATTAAGCAATGTATTTGGATCTTATATTAATGTAATCATTTAAAAGCTATGTTGTTTTCCCTTAACCGGTTTTGAAACCCAAACTTATACTATTATTTGTGAACCCATTTGTTATATTATTTCTGCTATAACTATGTGTATGTGATGTGTATTTGCTTAACCATGCGATCTTGGTAGTAATGTTGATTTACCGAGGTCCTTCGTGACACTCAGCGGACTACCGGGTTTATATGAGTGAAAGTATGTGCGCGTCAACGTGTTAAACGGGGATACCCGTACTTGATCATGTATAAATTAGGCGGTTCTATCACATTTAGTTGCCTAATCCTGTTAGCTATCTGCACCCTATCATGGACCAAATTGGCTGTTGCTTGATACCTTCCTATTACCTCCCTCATCCCTATCTTGTTCATGGTTCCTTTGATGCAGTTACCCTTGTTAATTTGGTCAACCCACAAATCACATAGTATTTTGGTATTTGGTTCTGACCAATTTCCCCTGTCCGTTCTAGCCTAATCCATGCATAACAAGAATACGTACATACATTACGAAGATGGCAAAATCCAACACCAATCATATTTTTCTGGGTTTGAGAATATACCGGGCCTTGAGTGTTCGATAAGATCTCTTCGATCTTGTCGTTTTTAGCAGCATCCCGGGGGCTGAAGTTGTCTTTCGTAATAGCACTCGTCAAGGGTCATCGACGTCCACCATGGCTCCTCAATCCAGCAGGCACACCGGATGTAGATCCATGCATGGCACCAATGCTGGTGGTCACAGGAGGCAAGGGAGGGCCACGGCCACCACCGGAGGATGACGACACAGCGTGACCGACCATGGCACCTCCTCCACTGCCACCACGAGCCGCGTGTAAGCTGAGGGTACAACTGCCGCTACGGACGTGAACGGCAGGGGGGCACATGTTGCTGTCGATGCCTCCGTCTTGCGCGCCAGAGCAAAGGAGGCCCTGATAGCCCACCATTCTGGGCCACCCTTCACCTTGTGAGTTGAGGTCGAGTGTCGCCATGCCCATCTGGGGAGCACTGACTGCGCTCGAGCTCGGAAAGGGATATGCCACATCGGAGAAGATGTCGTAGCTACCGGCGGAGGAATACGGATCAGGCTGCGATAGGAAGTCCCTGGTGCGGTCGCTGTCGCTGTAGTTGTCGCCGTTGTAGCCATCCATCTGCGCCACACGGATCTGGCGGCGGGGAGGACAAGCTGGAGCTACACGTCGAGGAGCAGGTGCTGGATCTAGGGGCCGAGGAGGAGGAGCTGGATCTGGGCGGCGGAGGTGGGTGAGAGCGAGAGCGGCGGGTGAAGCTAGGGTTCACGCGGAGGGAGAGAGCGAGAGCGGCGGGGAGTGGGAGCGGGGGAATGGATAAGGGAACCCAAGCGGGATGGGTGGGTGCGGGGGTAGTGGGCATCCAGCTCGCACCCCTAGGCATTTTGCCTAGTTTTGGGCCTCTTGGGTAGCAAATGGCAAAAGTTTAGCAGTCCTGGATTTGCTCTTTTTTGCCCAAGCTATTTAGATCAATTTGCCCAAAACATGGGCTAAAGTGCCGAGCAAAACTTTAGCACAAGAAAATAAATAGGGCCCTAGACAAATACGGAAGAATATGTGTGTGTTATGACGTAATTAGTCAGCCAATCTTCAGTAAGGAAGCATGTTTGATGACCGTTTTAGTTTTAGATTCAAAGCGTGCTCGAGAACAGTGAAGGATCACCATTCGTGCACGTTATTAGTACCCTCAAGCTAAACAAAGAGATGAGTTGAATGATGTGTGTCCCTGAATTTGAATGTGCACCAAAGGTTCAGAGATGAACTTATCACCTGGCTTATCACCATGAAATAGTGTTTTTCTCTCACAATAAATCAAATGAACAATACTTTTCACCTATATCTTTTCAAATGGGTTTAACATGGCATTGTAACCATTTTATATGTATCCTACTATATGTATGTCGACTAGCTGAGATCGAAACCATCTTGTGACATTGACAGACTCACAACACAAGCACATCTGAACTCAAGACACTATATACACCCACATTTTAGAAAAAAAAGGTTGGAGGGATAGGGTATCTTGTCGGTCCACACACACAAAAAATGAAACAATACAGCCATATAGGTTCATAAAAATCATCAAGCATGAGCCGCCCTTGCGTATTAACGATTAAGATCAATTAAACCTTCTTATATAAACAACAAGAAGGGGGTCACTTTTAGTTTGTCTAACTTTATCCTTTGAGCCTTATACCTATGTGCCATTAAAAAAGTTTGTGTAACATCCTAAAATTTGTTTTTTTTGAAATATAGCTAGAATGATTTAATTCTGTATTTTTTGTGCTCATGCAAACATAGAAAAAAGAATATTTTTTAATTATATTAAAATTTATCATAAGGAGTAATAACATGGATGTGTATACATGCCAGTGCCTTTGGTCTCTTGCAATGAGTGGTTGAATCCAAAATTCAAAATGAATTCAAAATACTTTCGAGAATGAATTTGAAAATGGCTTTGAAATAAAAGAAAAAAAAAGAATTTCTTTACTCCTCTCCAGCTCTTTGTTTTCAGCCCAGCAAGCCGCTTTGGCCTGGCCCAGCTCTTTTTCTCCCCTGCCTCACTTCCCTCTCCCCTGGAAGTCATTGGCCCACTTCTTCTTTCCCCCTTCCCCACGCTCCGCTCGTGGGCCGGCCCAACCAAACAGCGCGCACCGGCTCAGTATCTCACTGCTCGGATGCGCCCTGCCTTTGCGCTCAGTCGCTGACCACACGAGCCCATCTGCCAGGGTCGTCCCTTACCTCCGTCGTCCCTGACATGGACTCCACCACCGGGACTCCGCGCCGCTTCCGCCTCGTCCGTTGCCGTGCCGCCCACGTAGCTTCCTCAGCTATAAAAGCCAAGCCCTGCACCATGCCGCCCCTATCCAGCCCTAGCGCAAGCCACTGCCCCAATCTGAGCTCGTAGCGCCACCGCCACCATCGAGTTCGAGCCGCCGCCCGCCTCGTCGAGCTCCGTGGCGTCTCCGGCTGACCGCCGTCGTGACCAACACCCTGGGTGAGTTCGTAGTCCTCCTCGCTCCTCTCCCATGCTTTTCCTGAGTCAATACGAGCGCCATAGAGTCTTTACTATACACGCCGATGAGCTCTGACTCAACAGCAATGGCGCTGCTGCACCAGAGAACTGCCCCGGCAACCATCTCTCCCCAAATGCTCACAGTCATCGGATCCATCACGAACGGCCTGGATTAGAAGATACCTCTTCGGTCCATGAGCACAGTGTAGACCAAGCACACCGTCTGCGTTAGCACGCCACGCAGGAGCCACCGCCTGTCGCCATGTGGTCTCCGCATCAGCGGAGACCCAGTCAACCTGGCTGTTTTGCTAAAGAGACCCTGCAGTTTTCTTAAATCAACCCGTAGTTCACCGTCTGTTGAAAATAATTCAACATATGCCCCTAGTTTTTTTTGTTTTAGCCCCTGTAGTTTTCCAAAAACGACACCCAGTCCATAGGACTGTTTTAATTTGGTTTTTAATACGAAATTGATTTCCAAATATTTACAAAAATGTCATTGAACTTATTTTATGCGTAGTTTCTCCGTTTTAACTCCGATTTGACCCGTTCAAGTTGCGTTAGATTCGTATTTTCATAATCTATGTATTAGTAACATGTAAGCCACTATTTTCAGAAATAAAATTTATCATTTTGTTCTTAACTTCGAATAGTTATAATTTGATCCCCGTAACTCTGATTAGTGTGCCTCTCGCGACTGTGTTCATAGCGATGCGTAGAATCATGTTTTAAACTCTTTTACTTATTTTTCTATGACTGGTGTACTATTCTAATATAGATGTAATTGTATCCTATGCATGCATGTGTATGGATGTTTGTGTGGTGTTCTACGATTATGTCCAGTCGGTGAGATATACGTGGTGATCAAGAAGAAGAAGAAGGACGTTGAAGATTAAAGCTTACCAAAGGATCGGTGTTTTAAGGAAAGTATAGCATGTGATCTTCCTTGTTGTCCTATACACCTTTAATCATTTAATTCATAATGCATGTATCTACCTTGACTACCACTAAGGATTTCCTAGTACTTTGTTACCTTATACCTTGATTCCTATGGGTTTATGCATTGGGTAGTATGATGCTAGTACTCAATTAAAGACCATGAACTTGTAACTTGACTAATCATATATGCAATAAACACTAAAAGATTCTTTTTAGCAACATGGAACAAGGGGGCTAGAGCATTGGGCTATTTTATGATGCTCTAGATTCCTCTCCCTAAGTACTTATCTGTAAGTGATCATCCGGGACTTACAGTACAGCTGTGAGGGCTATATGGCTCTGGCTTTAGCTCAGTATGAGGACCTTTTTCTAGCTTGTTAGTGGTAACCTTTATGGCGCAAGAGGGGCTTCGACAGGTATGATCTCGGCCTACCAAGAGGGTGCACTTTCATTTCTTGGTATTTTATTAGTCACTCCTTGGAGGGGGTTCATGCTTATTGATGGGGAAACCTTAGCGGCCCTAACTTGTTAGACGAACCTTTAAAAGGCTTCATAGTGAACCCTGCCGACCTTCCTTGGAAGTGGGTCAAGAGATTAGCTATCTCGGACGAAAGGGTAAATCATGACTCATAGTTAAAGTGTACAACCTCTGCAGAGTGTAAAACTGGTATATCAGCCGTGCTCACGGTCACGAGTGGCCTTAGAATATTTACGGAATAGATGATCATTAATGGTTAATGATCATGAACACTGATGATACTAATGATAAAGATGCTCACTAATGAATACTGTTTATGCTATTCATTATTCATGTTTACCTGATCATGTGTTTATGGGCTTATGATAATTTTGTTGCCACCCTACTGCTAAAATCATGACTCAATAAAAGCTAATCGCAGTTAAACCAGTGTTAGCCTTTTGAGCCTCATGAACCCCATGTTATATTTGTTGAGTATGACATGTACTTACGCTTGCTTTATTTTTCACATATTTGGAAAAAATCCTGGATGGGTACCAGATTGCTAGAGTTTGAAGGAGTTAGGCTTGTGATCAACCAGTCAGTTATCCTTGTGAAATTGGAGTCTTCACCCGAAGATCGGAGTTGTCTTTCCGCTGCTTACTGTCTAAGGTTATATCCTTTATACTAAGTATGTTATATATTAAGCATTGTCTATTGATATTTCCTTTATTTGTAGCTATATATGAGATTTGACTTCCTGGGCTCACATATGGTGTGTATCTGGTTTTGTCCTTAAAATCGGGTGCTACAAAGTGGTATCAAAGCAATACTGACTGTAGGACGTAAGCCTAGTATAAATTGGTCGTGTTAAGGTTTAGAAGTTTCTATAAAAACCCTTGCTCTATAAATCTTGATATTTTCTTCTCTACTATATCTCTACCCTTGTTATTCATCTCTACCTTGGTGCTTATTTTGAAGTCTTTGTTCTCATTTTCACTCCTTAATTTGACATGCTTTTAGAACTGTCCCTCATCACCTTCATGCGTAATTTGAAGATGAGTCTTAGGATTGTTACCCCTAGTACAATGAGGATGATAGTATCGTAAGTTGAGTCAATGATTGAGTTGTGCATCTTTATTGCTTTGTTGAATTGTCATTATGCTTCTACTTGTTTTGAATCTTTGTAATGATTGTAATGATCTTGTTGGGTGTTCTCACAATTTCATTTAGCTTATTGTCCTAAGGTATAAGGATTAATAAAATAAATAGTTGAGTTTTGGTTATCTCCTATTTTCTCTATCATGTCTTTTCAGAGCAGCCTGCACTCTTCAGTTTAAATCTTTGATTTTGGATGATCAGAAATCATGAGAAAATTCTATACAATAGTAGACTTCAATATCTTTCTCTAAAAAAAGAATCACCCTGATAGCTATATTGGTTATGGAGTTATGAAAATCACAAGACGATGCACCTATGCTGTATGAAACCTGGAGCAGTTTCTCTTGTGGACTATTTTTGACTACCGGAACTGCAGAATTTGGAAAAGTATTCTATAAGGAAGTTGTGGATGATTTCATAAGCTTTACAACGGTATAAGCTACAACTTCATTGGATTAACAGAATGAGAGTTATAGCTATTTTACTGCACTGTTGTTTTTCTGCTCGTGAGGAATTCTAGATTTCTTGTTCTTGCCCATACACGAGAGTGTCATTGGGATGTCAGAACATCTTGATACTAGTTAGCTCATCTGGAAGAAGGTGCAAGCTACCCTTCTTGTGTCCCCTAGTTGATCTTTTCTTAAGGGGGGTAGCCATGTTGAAGAAGTTGCAAGATGAAGTTTCATACGTTCTAGTTATTCATTTGGAAGCATCAATTATCTCTGTGATGGTTGCTACCATGAGAAGGTGCTTGTTGCATCTGGCCAACTCCAGGGCATAGCACAAGACTGGCAGGAGTCTTACTAGTATGGACGTCCCAACAATGTTGGACAGATCACTTGGAAGGAGTTTAGCAAGAGCTTCAGGTCATACCACATTCCTATAGGTGTGGTAGAACTCAAGCCAGATGAGTTCTGGGCTCTCAAGCAAGGATCTATGACTGTGTGAGTATCGTGACGTGTTCACTTAGTTATCGTGCTATGCTCTAGAAGAAGTGGATAATGATGCTAAGAAATAGAAATGCTTTTTGAAAGAACTGAATGATGGAGTTCAATTGCAGTTGATGACTGTTGTGTATCCTAGTTTCAAAATATTGGTGGATGGAGCAATTCTGATTAAGAACAAGCATCGAGAGATGGAAGAAAAGAATAGAAAGCGTGACCTTCAATGCTAGTTAAGAAACACTCGTCTCCATTTTGCTACACAACCAGAATGTTAGTCACACCCTATGAATCTGCTTGGGAGTATAGATTAGGATCAGTGTCAACAACCCTATGAGGAAGTGCAGCATTTTAGCTCTCAAGAGCAATGTCTGTCATCTGCCACTATCACCTTGATAACGACAAATACTTCTACTAGTAAGGAAGGTTATGATTGTGGTGAGATTGAACCCTATAAGGACGATTGTCTTGAGAAGCTTGCTGAGAGTAATCAAAGCCAGAGTCAACAATAGCAGGAGTTAGAACAGAATGTCCATAAGGAGCAGGTGCAAGGCAATAAGTTAAAGCAAAACTACATTCAAGGTAGGTTGAACAATATGGATCTGATTACCACTCATGGAGATAAGGAGGTCATGTATGGTTTGATTGCAGTAAGCTCAGACACTACTATGGTGTTGTTTGACCCAGTGCGTCACATTCATTTATCTCTAGGGAATATGTGGAAGAACATAAGATAACTATGCTTCTGATGAGGAAACCCTTAATAGTTAACTCTCTAGGAGGAGAAAAGAAGACAAACCGTATATCCCAAAAGTTAGTCTAAACATAAAAGGGAAGAACTTTGAGATAAACCTTATCATTTTGAAGTTAATGGACATTGATGTTATTCTTGGAAAGGGGTGGTTATCTGCTTGTAAAGGAGTAATTAAGTATGCTCAACATTTGGTGTTACTAACAACACCGTCCGGAAAAAGAATTGAGTATGAGGGTATCCAACTTGCACCTGAGGAAGACAAGAATGACCTGCTAGAAGGTGTGTCCTGTGAAGAAAGTAAAGTGGACTGTGAGTTTTTAGATGTCAATGTAGAGGAACAAACCCCTTTGGAGGAGATCAATAAGATAGATGATCATGCCTATGCAAACTATCCAACTAAGAAGGTTCCGAATGCTCAAGGTGCCATATGAAGTTAAGTCATACTCTCTAGCTCTCACTTGGAAGAATCGGTTAATCTAATAAGGAAGGTGGTACCCAAAGATGTGAGAGAAACTCAAAGTTTCAATGAGGTTTGGTTAGAGGTTCAAGGAAGGTTTATCCAAGATCATCAATTATTGGTAGAGCTACCGGAGAAGCTTTTAAGTTAGTTTGGATCAAGAGACCTCAACTAAGTATTTGAAGGAGTCCAAGAAGAGGTTGAAGTAAAACCTATGTATTAGCTTTGTTAGATCAGGATAAGAGATTTATATCTACAATGATGCACCTTGTCAAGGTGTGGGATGTGTCCTTATACAAGAAGAAAAGTAGTGGCTTGTTCATTAAGTCAACTAAGAAAGCGTGAGTTGAACTACCTAACATGTTATCTGGAGTTATCTATTGTGAAGCATGGAAGTACTATCTTTTTGGAAGTAAAAGTGACATCTGGGAGGATCATAGGAATCTATAGGACATCTTCACTAAGATGGTCTTGAGTTTGTGATATCCTTGTTGGAATGAAATTGGTTATGACTTGGAAAAGTGCTATCACTTCGAGGAGCAAAGTCATGGCCGATGCCCTTAGCAACGGAGAATTATGCTAAGAAGGTTCGGGTGACACCAAGGACTAAAGAACTGTATTCCAAGCAACTTAACTAGAATCATTAGAGTTTTGAAGATTGGTGGTAGATTTTGTTTCTGACCAAGAAAGTGAAAATGCTCTGTTAGAAGGTGAACATATGAAGTAAGAGGTCTAATAAGTATGGACTAAAAAAAAATGGCCTAGTGATTGAAGTTACCTAGTCATGGTCTGGAGAATCTATCAGAATCGTGGAATCAGTTGGGCAAGTTACTTGGAGTAAGATTAACAAGTATGCAAAGTAAAGTGGGATCCTTATCAATAAGATAGAACTACACGAGGAAGTAAAGAAGAATCTAAAGACGGAGTATCCCTATCTCCTAGTCGACGTCTCCCGAATCTCGAGGACAAGATTCATCTTAAGGGGGTAGAATTGTAACACCCTAAAATTTGCTTCTTTTGAAATATAGCTAGAATGATTTAATTCCGTATTTTTTTGTGCTCATGGAAACATAGGAAAAAGAATATTTTTTTCATTATATTAAAATTTATCATAAGGAGTAGTAACATGGATGTGCATACATGCCGGTGTATTTGGTCTATTGCAATGAGTAGTTCCATCACAAAATGAAATTAAAGTATTCATGAATACAAAAAACTATTCACATGGGGGCTGCCCCACAAACTTAACTTTTACATGTACTAATTGTTTCCACCCTAAATTCTATTATGGCCGCCCGGCGGCATCGACTGACGGTTCAGTCGACAAGGATAAGGGCAGCTTGTCTTCCGACGGGACGACGTTCGGCTTGGTCAGAGGCGGGACGATGCTCGCTCCCAACCTGGTCTCCACTCCGTCCATAGGCTGGATGACATCTTCTTGACGCACACCTTTAGCCATGCTCACACGACGAGCCTCCATCACCCACTGCGCGGAGACTTGCTCGGCAACCATTTGTGCGTATGGCACCAAGCTCTCCTCGAGCGCATGGATGGCATCCGCGCTCCAGCCATCGGCGTACCCTCCACAGATGGCGGTGAAGTCTAGGTCTAGGTGGTGTGTCGCCACTGAGGTCAGCTCCCCCGACACCCCGTAGAACATCCCGTCGGAGATAAGCGCCCGAACTTCGTTCGGGACCTCCGCTAGCTGGATGGCGGGCGTACTGGTGCTCGGCGTCGACCCAAACACCTCGGAGACAACCACCTGGGCGACGTTGCGAATTTGGTCAAGCTCCCCCTTAAGAGCACATCGCTCTTCAAGGGACTTGGCTAGCGCCTCCGTGCTCCGATCGACCGCCGCCTTGGCCGTCTCCAGCTCTCGCTCTAGAGAACCAATTTTTCCGCCCAGTTCTAGAAAAAGGATAACAAGTTTAGAAGCAAAGGAAAGAAAAAACCAAGGCATCAACCAAAAGCGGAATAGGTACATACCGATGTGGGTGTTTTCGAGGATGGAGAGTCCTTCCTCCTGCCAGGTCACCTTCTCGACCAGTCAAGCATTCGACTCCTCCACCCCAAGCACCTACCCCCAAAGCACGAGCACTTCTCGACCAGCCTCCGACCGGGCCTTTTGCTCTGTCTCTAGAGCCTCTAAGGACTTCTAGAGCACTACCTTGGTCTTCGCCAGGTGGACCTTCACTGCGTCGAGTCCCCTCTCGGTAGCAGTCGCCCAATCCACCATGAGCAGTTCTGTCGCCTGCGCTCCCATTGCTTCGGCCACCCGGTCTTGGGACTCGTGGTGGGTGGATTCCAGTTGGTACTCAAGCTCATCAACCTATCCCATGACATCATGGCTTCCCGCTCCATCTGACTGTTTTCCTCCCGAAGGAAACATGACTTGTGGATCGATGTCGCCTCTAACTCTTGTAAAGCGAGAAGCAAGCATGCTGAGACAGTTGGTGAAAACCCAAGGAGTCAAGGACAAACGCTAAAAGCGCAGAAAGCTTACCCCTACAATGTGCGGTAGGTCGACTAAAACTGCCTGATGGATGAACCGAGCTTTCCTCGTGTCACCAGGGCAGGGCCACACCAGGTCACGAGTCGCCCCCAACCCGCTGGAAGATCTAGCTGTTGCAATATCGCGGGACGACCGGACCATCGCCAGCTCCTTCGACGGCAGGATGGCTGGTGGCTCCACCCTAGTGCCTTCCTCACTGGAGCAGAGGATCTCCACTATCTCAACTCTATAGCCCAATGGTGGATGTTCTGCCTCTGGCCTAGCCATGTCTCCTCCTGTACCCTCTAGCTCTGACCAGGAGGGCGAGCCGTGTGTTCCTCCACCAGGTGAGGTAGGGAGCCCGGTCTCCCTCTTCTCTTCCACCATGGCTATTGGGGGAGGGATCACAAGGGTCAACTTTGACCCAACCTCCATCGTTGCCATGGGGATTGCCGCCATCACCGTCATCGCCGCTGCCGCCATACTTGCGACTGGCCGGGAGGGCGCAACCCCCAGAAGGGAAGGTCACACTGTCGCTAGTATGCTTTCCCTACCGCTTGTCGTGACTCATTGCAGGCTGGGTCTCCACTCCTCCCACATGGGAGGCAGGGCGATGCCCGGTCCTATCAGTCCCTGGCCGCTGCCAAATAAGTGCAGGTTAGTCGCGCTAAAAAAACTCAACTGTGAGATCAAAAGTAACATAGGTACGTACCTAGACAAAAAGGGTAGGGCCCTGAAGCCCCGACCCGCTGGACAAGGACCGCTCATGGGTCATGACTCGCACCCCCTCATATCGACCGAGAGAGGAGTCGACCGGGCCGGTTCTCGATCGGCCTACGAATGGCCGCGACCGCCGACTCGCGGCGCACCCACCTGAGCAACTGACGGGGCATCTCCCCATTATGGTCACGTGCACGCGTTGACCCTAAAGATGAAGGGGTATGGGCACGCTCCTCTGACTGGCTAACACACCCCACCACACTCGGAGCAAGAGGTTGCGGAGCCAACAACGACTCCGAAGGGCTCAATGACTGCGCCCGCTTCGCCTCTCGCTCGACGGCAGCGTTTGAGCTCGTAGCATGCTTCCTTGACATGAGAACATCATCGCGCCTCTCCTTGTCCCACCCACCGCTGACGGACGTGGCCGCAAGCTTGTGATGCTCCACCGAGGTTGTGATGACGCCTCGGTCTCCTTCACCCTCAGAGGAGCTCGCGTCGCCACCCATCTCCATGGGCTCCTCTGACTCGAGCTCCGCCTCCATGTCGCTCCGACTCTCACCGGCCCGCACCTGCCGGGCGATCTCCTTCTCCTTCTCGTGCCTCATTTGAGCCTTCTTAGCTCTCTTTTTCTTCTTGGCGACCGCTGCCTCCTTCAAGGTAGCTTGTCGGGCCACGCCCTCCGGACCCTCAAAAGAAGCGGCCGAGATTTGTAACCAGCGAGTCCCCACAAAATGGACAACTCAGAGTCAAAACAAA
Organism: Miscanthus lutarioriparius; assembly: GCA_904845875.1. Taxonomy (NCBI): domain Eukaryota; kingdom Viridiplantae; phylum Streptophyta; class Magnoliopsida; order Poales; family Poaceae; genus Miscanthus; species Miscanthus lutarioriparius. The sequence continues at coordinate 42,289 of CAJGYO010000216.1, forward strand.
GGAGAGCAAGAGAAAAAGGTCATGGAATAAGAAGAGGGGAGCATACCAGATTGGACAGCTTCATGGCGTGAAGAGGTTCGGGCTTTCCTTCAAGGGACTCCTTATCCCTCAGTTGTAGCACCCAGTCGAGTCGGCTCCAGACCTCATCCTTCGCCAACTCCTCTGGCGACGCATGGTTAGGATCCGTTGGGCCGGAGTACTCCCACATCGGTCGCCTCCTCTCCGCCAGCGAGGCGACTCAACAGTGGAAGAAGGTATGGAACACTCATAGCCCATCGTGCCCATGCTGCACCAGCTTCTGGAGCTCCACCTTGATGACCTCTAGTTTGTTCTACCGACTGCAGGGGCCCCACGACTAGCTCTCCCGCCTCTCCGGCCTTCTTCCGGTGAAGAGCAGGAATGGCGCCTCCGCTGGGTTCCTGATGTAGAACCACTCTCCATGCCACCCCCGATTGTAGTCATAGGGGGAGTACGCGGGGTAGGAGCCCGATGGCCCCGGCATCTTCTGCAAGGCAAAGCCCCCAACCGGCGTGGTCCGAGGCAGCTTCCCCTCCGACAAGGCTCGCCCGGTGAAGATCCATCGGAAGAGGTCCACGTGCGGCTCCATCCCAAGGAAGGCCTCGTAGACAGTGATGAAACTAGCAACATGCAGCACCCCAGTCGGATTGAGGTGCTATAGCTCTAGGCCCCACTCATTGAGAAGCCCACGCAAGAACCAGTGCGCGGGATATACTAGCCCGCGCTCGTGGAAGGCGAGGAAAGAGACAACCTCATATGACCGAGGTCATGGAATGGCTTCCCCTAGCGTAGGAGCCCTCCAATGCGCCACCTCCTTTGACGGGAGCAGCCCCTTCTCAGCAAAGGCAGCCAGCACCGCCTCATCTATGTTGGACGGCCTCTAGTTCGACATCACGCTCTAGATTCACGAACAGATCTATGAGTTCTCCTCTCCCTTGTTTTACACTCTCTCTCCTAGAAACTGCTGCGACACACGAACGGGCTTGGCGAGAAGGAAGAAAGAGAGGCGGCAGGTGGAGAAAGGCGAAGGAATGGGACGAAAATCCTCTCCCTTCCCCTATTTAAAATGCGGATAGGCATGCGATGGGACGTGCCCTGACTGATGGGACACGCCCTGCCCAATGAAACGATGCCTGGTTAAATGAGACATGGCCTGGGCATGGCCCACCACTACCACAACCCGGACGCAGGAAACAAGGCGCAACCGCACGCAAACAGCACTCCGCCTTCCCGGGCAGGGCTTAGAAGGGCCCAACAACGGGATCTCCGTCAAGGAGAGACCGATGGGCTACCTGAGTCGATCAGATGGCTCAGGTGACTACCGAGAGATAGGTAAGGAGCAAAGGGATGCCCCATGCGAGCTATGCTGGCTCCGTCATGAATGACGGACATGGATCCCATTCGGACATATCTGATAGGAGCTCCTCAAACCCGTCACTCGAGTCATCATGGTAACTTTACCAAATCTTCTTACTTTATTTTATTTTCTGATGCATGATCATTCATTTATCTTTTCTCATACACGCATTCACACATTCATCCATTCTCATACATGCATTCACGCATTCATCCATACAATCATTCATTCATCCCATACATCCAAAGCATTGCATATGCAATTGATGCATCACAACGCTTCGTGTTGCATCACGAAGCGGTAGAAGCCTTATTCGACATGAGTGACGACCGACAGGGTTCGAAGGCTGGCCCACAAAGGGCTCGAGGCCGCCTCGCATCAAACAGAGCCAGGGGAGAAAACATAGATGAGCCCCAGCGGCCCTCGCTCGATCTACTCATAAGCAGACAGGGTCATCTCGACCTTCTCTTTCGATCCTAGCCTCAAGCCATGCCCACAGAATCTCCATCGACGGGAGACTAGCGGGCCACCTGAGTCGATCTCCGGAATGGCTTAGGCATCTGCCAGGAGGTGGGTTAAGGAGTAGTGAAATGCCACATGAGGGCTATGACGACCCCATTACGAACAACAGACCCGGATTCCACTCGGACATACCCGTTAGAGAGCTCACCGAGCGCGTCACTCGAGCCATCGAGGCAAGCGACGTTAGTTCAGCCCCTTCAATTGCGGAAACCGCGGATGGGGTAACGCACGAAACTAGATCGAGGGGTTGGGCGACTTCGACTCGCCCGATCCCTCGGCGCATGGTGCCTTGGTTGGCGACTCCGACTCACCCGATCCCTCGGCGCGTCCGGTGCCTTGATTGGTGACTCTGACTCACCCAACCCCTCAACGCGCCCGGCGCCTTGGTTGGCGACTCTAACTCGCCCGATCCCTCGCGCGACCGGCGCCGTTGGCGACTCTGACTCGCTCGATCCCTCAGCCGCGCCCAAACGCCTGGGTCCGAGCTCCTAGAAACGATGGCCCAGAAACTAGAAAGGAGCCACGGCAAGGGGTCTAATCTCAGTCAGAAGCTACGCCCACCAAGGTACGCTCGCGCCCCCCCGCTGGCAAGTCGAAAAATCCCTCAGGCGATTCCACCTAAATCGCCCGGGGGCTCGAAGGCTACACCCACCAGGTGTGCTCGCACGCACCTGCTAGCAAAACGAAAAATCCCCCAGGCGATTCCACCCAAATCACCCAGGGGCTCAGGGGCTCCTGTCGGGTTCATAAACCCAGGGTTCTCAATGGGCCCGCTTTTCCAGCAAAAAGCTCGGCCCAGCAGACGACGTTGCGGCAAGACGCGACTCCTGGGCCGGCCCAGATACTTAACGACAGGGCGAAAGAGCAATCCAGTCTCCGACCGGAAGGCCTGGCCAAGGAGGGGACGATGCTCGCTTCCGACTCTGACCCGCTTCTCTGACTGGAAGGTCTGGCCAAGGAAGGAACGACGCTCGCCTCCGACTCCGACTAGAAGGCCTGGCCAAGGAGGGGACGACGCTCGCTTCCGACTCTGACCCGCTTTTCCGACCGGAAATATACCGAACCTTTGGTTACGGCTCTTCTTCGACCGACGCGGTCGGAGCCGACTGGGAACAACCGGCCAGGGACGCCCGCTCGGTGAGGACCTAAGAAATCAGGCGCAGCAGATAAGGTAAGGCGTTCAAGTCAACCGCAATACCGAGGACCATACCCTGCACACCTGCAGGATAGTATCGCCAGACCATGTCAGAACACGAACAGTGCTGTAGTGCCAATATTTGTCCTACAGTATGGTAGGTGCCGATATTTGCCATACCAGAAGAACACGATGGAGTCCACCACTTGCATTTGGGCGTCAACAGTATTGTGGGCACCGACAAACCGTCTTGTACCCGACGACGTGGGCAACAAGACTAGGTAGCACACACACTCTTTCTCTCACTCTCTCTCTCGTAAGGCCATCCTCTTCACCTATAAATGGAGATGCGCTATCTCCCAACAAGGGACGACGACGACGATTCATTCCAACTCTCTCTGTGCTAAGCTTTAGAACTCTAAAGCTCTAAAGCCACACAGAGCATATGTTCCAATACTTAGCGTACGTTGAAGCTCCCGTCACTCTTGGCCCTTCGGTTCAGAGTCCGACCGGACCTTCGACACCCCTTTCTTATTCTCACTCGTTTATAGCCCCACGTCAAACTTCGAGCACCTGGACTCAGGAATAAAGTCACCGACCGACCGAAACTGGATGTATGACACGTTGCCTGAACCTGTATAAACCCTGTGTCATTGAGTGCTAATCTATATCCGATCACAATGTATACGACAAAACTATAAATATTTACTTATTGGTCACTTTTCGCACCGACAGATTTATTACATTCAAGTTTATTTGCTACTACTACATTAAGTGGCAATTTGGAACGTGTAGCACGCCCAACGAACAAGACATCAGTGCCGTGTGCTCCTACGCTTAGCCTTCGTCGACATCCATCCTTTCTAGACGCTGAGCTTGGCTGCGTCAAGAGAACCCAATCTTGCTGCACAGGCAACGCTGCTGTCAAGGATGTCCTCCATCCCGTACCTGTACCTGAACCCCAGCTCTCCCAACTTGTCCCCCTCAGGTTGCACCCTCCCCACCACCGCCTCCGTCCTGACACAGACAGATTGAATCGATGGCACACATAAGAGAACGATCTTGCCAGAGATCTCATGCGTGCTGCAAAGGCTTACGCTCTGAGGACGTCGAGGTGAGGGAACTTGTTGGCGTAGTGGTCCGTGATGTTGTGGATGCTCGGGTACGCGGCGGCACAGAGGAAGCGGCCGGCGATGGAGGGCTGCTCCATGCAGAAGAGGAGCGCGTCGCAGGCGTCGTCGACGTGCACCAGCGGCACTGAGCCGAGCAGGCCCTGCACCAGCCGGAGGAACATGAAGGAGAACTCCTTCCGGGACACCGGCGACACGGCGTGCTCCAGCGTCTTCGGCGCGTGGCCGAGGACCGTGTCGCCCGCGACCAGAACCAGGGGCAGCGTCACCACCTCGAACGCCGGGCTCTCGCCGTCGTTGTAGCGCAGGAGCTCCTGCTCCGACTGCAGCTTTGCCAGTATGTACTTCTGCAAATGGTTGTCAGTTGTCACTTTTAATTTGCCCGTTTAATAGCAGATTTCGCTAAGGCCTTGTTTAGAAGGTAAATTTTTATAATCTAGATACTGTAGCACGTGACAAATTTTGTCCGATCATAGCTCAAAAGATTCGTCTCGTGATTTACAACCAAACTGTGTAATTAGTTATTTTTTTTACCTACATTTAATGCTCCATGCATGTGCCCAAAAAATTAATGTGATTGAGAGAGAGTGAAAAAACTTAGAATTTTGAAGCTAAAAATTAAAGAAATAATCGGTATCAGACTCAGTCGGTAGTTGCTCACATCGAAGTGTGGGCTGCGAAGATGGTAGTCAACGTCGAGCGGCGTCCAACAAGATTCGCTGATGAAATCTTTGTACCCAGCGCCGCCGGCGCCGTCGTCCTTGTCCTTGAGCGGCGAAGCGGCCGATATGGAGGCGGTGTGGATGACGCGCTTCACCGTCTTGGATTCCTCGCACTGCCGGAGGATCACGCGCACCGCGGCCACTGCAGCTTCCGCCGTGCTCTTGTACTACCAGCCGCCGCACAGCACCCACGATAAATCAAGATCCTTTGATTCCTTTGCAGATCCAAGTCGAAAATTTTGTTTGGAACGAAGGGGATCTAACGAAGTGCGATGTGGTATACTTCACCTTGGAGCCGGCGGCGACTTCGAGCCCGTATGGCGTGGCGACGAGGAAGACGAACTGGCACCCAGCGATGGCCGGCGCGAAGGTGGCGGCGTCGAAGAGGTCGGCTTCGAACAACCGCAGCCGATCCGCCGCGCCGGGGACCAACCGCCGCAGCAGCCCGGTCTTCTCTTCGTCCTCTGCGTGCGGTCACCAAATCAATCGGATCAGAGTGAGGGACGCCGACCAAAACTAGGAAAGGAAAGAAGGAGCTCGCGCACCGGTGTTCCGCAGCGTGGCGTGGACGGTGTAGCCTTTCTCGAGGAGCTTCTTGACGAGCCAGGAGCCGATGAACCCGGCGCCTCCGGTCACGCACACCCGCACTTCCCTGCTGCTGTTCTTCATGTTCTTTTCTGTTGCTGTCAAGCTTTGTTTCTGCTCCATGGAGTAGGGGATGTGCGGGACCTAGTCACCTGGTGAGAATAAGCAAGGACAGAGAGAGTTGGAACATCCACTGACCTTTCCACGAATAGTCAAACCATATATAATTAAGTATAATAACACGATGTAAATTACATCATCATATTTATGCTCGGTTAGTTCTATAGCACTCACTCCAACAACTCTTGCAAGAGGAAGAGGTGAGTCACGTATATTAATGACTAAAATGCACGGCAGGTACTTCGACTTTTGATGTATTCCTATCTATGTCCTCGAATAAAAAAGTGACTACCTAGCTCCTCGATCTACTACTTCCGCACAATAGCAGTCCAAATCATGCCACGCGGGCGCCGGCATCCAATGTGGCCGTGCCACCGTGGAAGCTAGATGCTATGCACGTGCCAAGTTTGCAAAAAACACCCCACCTCCTTTCTCTTTCTCGCTCCCAACTCCAACCGGCAAGTCGTGGCTGCAGCGGTAGCGCGCCGAGCACTTCATCGGCCGCGGCCCGATCATGGCCAACGGCGCCTCCTGATCGCACCAGCGCCACGTGGTCGCGCCAGCGCTCATGCCTTCATGGTCGACAGGCTCAGGGGCAGGGTGGGCCATATGGTGGAGTGCAACCGGCAGACAGTGCGCGCGCCGTGGGAGGCGGTGGCGCGGACCGGGAACGAGGTGGAGGTGGAGGTGGGCGTGCACATGGCGAGGCTCGCCGGCGACATCATCGCGCACATGCTTCGTTCCTCTTTTCTCCCCTGTTCATGGAGGCGGAGGTGCATGCCATGGTGGTACATGACCCATAGCAGGTTGTCGCCACCGTCGTCCCTATCTCCCTAAGGCTACGTCCATTGCGGGCACGGCCATCCAGCTTCTGGCGTCCAAGAGGAGGAGTGGCGCCAGTGGCGATCGTGACGGGGAGGCCGCGGCAGCGGTCAAGATCTAGTTGGCCTTCCGATCGTACCTGGTACGTTCTTGGACCGGCCGCATGTAGTTCCCGGTTCCGGCGTTTCTACTCGCGATTTTCGATGGTGAAGCTGCAGGTGGTGGTGAGGGACCAGCGAATGCAGCGGCAGGCCAACCTGATGCGTCGTGCGGCAGGCCACCAGTCCACCACGCTTCGGCCGTCACCGAGCGGGCGCTCTCTGCAGCACACACGGTCCAGGAAACCACGACGCTGAGCCGCACGCCGGTTCGACGACGCGTCCTTCACCTCCGCGTCTGAGCTGACGCAAGGCGAGCACGTGGCGCGTTGACCCACCGTTCTTCTCGAGATACATGGCCAAGACGGAGTCGTCGACGACCGAGAAGGCGCTAGCAGCCGTGGCCCCGTTGTCCCCGTCGTGCTGCGAGTGCCCGCTGAGCCGGGGTGGGGGAGGCCGGGAGGGGCAGCGCGCGGTGCATGGTGTCACTGGGCCTGCCCGGTGGCGCGCCATCCCGCGAATGTAACGGTGTGCATCGCGGGCGTGCACGACGATCTCGTCGGTCCCTAGCAGCGAGTGTGGGTCCTCGAGCACCGTCGGGGTCGGGCCCGTGACATGCAACAGACAAATGAAACACTTCAAATAAACGTCTAAAACACTTACAAAAATGTCTAAAAACACTTGAAAACATATACTCCCTCCATACTAAAAAATGATGTCATTTTGGAATGCGACACGGTCTCCAAATCATAACTTTGACTACTTATTTTTATAAAGATATTTATCAAAAAGTGATAGATGTAAATTTTTGTGAAAGTATTTTTCAAGACAAGTCTATACATATGGTTTTCATATTTTCAAACTCAATAACTTAATAGTTATTCATGATTTATATTCTCAATGTTTGACCCAAACCTTGTCCTAAACGACTTCATTTTTTAGTATGGAGGGAGTACAACATACGTATGAAACACCTAAAACACTTGAAACATATGCTTACAACATGCATGTATATGCAACATTTGGATCTACTTTTGCAACATCTAGATAAAACACTTACAACATAGGTCTAGAATAGATAAAACATTTGGAACATACGCTTCAAACATATGTGTATATATGGCCATCGGGCCAGGCCGGCATGGGCCCAAGCCAGACCCGACCCGCTGAGGTTCGGGCCGGCACGACACGTGGGCTGCTCGGGCCATGCTGAATCGTGCACCGTGCCTGCTCTACGGCCCAGGCATGGCCCTATCGGCCAGTAGTCGGGCCGTGCCGGCCCGTTGAGCATGGCCAATTTTGCGGGCCGTGCCAGCCCATAGTCCGGTCCCCTTAAATCACCTCAAAAAAATCATCTCATATAGCACTTAGCAAATATGACATTCTCAATCAGATTATCAGCACAGATTATAAGTTTCAAGTTCACAGATTACAACTTCTAAGTTCATATTCACAATCACTCAATCAGATCACTTACCAAATTTCACATTCACAAAGCAAAATTGAACTCAACTCCAAATGACCAAATCCAACAAAACAAAAGACATAAGAGAGACAATTAAAATAACTGAGCTGTTTGTGCAATGCTGCCTCATTAAAAACTGTAACAACCTAAAAATCCACACACCAAAAATACCAACTACAAATTTTTTCTCAAAACTTCCATGTGATGAAGAGTGTCATGTATAGAAACCCAACCTAAGAGATGCATTAGGTCTAACCCCAACCCAAGTCAACACATAAGCATGGTATGTCATTTGTTAATTATGATTATTTAATTTCTAACAAATAAAGTGATGCATCCATTGTTAACTCAAATTGTGGTTTGGATTTCCATTTGTTTTATGTTATGCTTAAACAACTCTTTTAAAGAAACACATCATAAAGTAATTACTATTCAAACCAAAGGATAAATGTGTAAAAAGAGAAAACTAATTCTATTTTTATATATAACAAACTACACCTATGTTGATATACAAAATAGCTAAATAAATTCCTAATATATATAAAAGAATATGGTGGACCTCATATCTAAAACTCCAATGAATTTGGTGCACCCATTTTGAATTCAAATACCCAAACCAAATTTGAATTCAAATCAAGGAAGAAGAAAAAGAAAACAGAAAAAGGAAATGAGGAAGAGGAAGCCTCGCTGTGGCCCAGGCCCGCTCGGCTTCACAGCCCAGCCATCCCCACCACGCCAGCCAGCCAGCCCAACCGCGCCCGCCTTCACCCAGCGCGCGCGCAGCAGCAGGCCGGCCCGACTCACGGGCGGCCCACGCAGCCAGCCAGCGCGCCGCTCACGCCCACGCACCCGTCTGCCTCGCTCGCTGCCACTGCCCGCTGGACCCCGCATGTCAGCCGCACACCCGCCACAGTGTCGTCTTCCCCCACGCCTCAACCGCCGCGCGACCAGAGGCCGACAGCCGTGGCAGGGGCGGGCCAGGGGATCACGCCCGGGGCACGACCTTGTCCCCTTGGCGCCGCGCCCACGCAATCTCTGCGCCAACCACCCACGCCTCGTGATGCCGCTCGATGCGCTCGACGCAATCCCCAGCCGTCCGCCATTGGAGCTCGGAGCTCCGGCTATAAATCCATGGCCCTTGGTTGCCCCTAGCGCCCTTCCATCGCCCCGCCGCCACTTGTGGCCATCCACCAGACCACCCAGCACGAGGGCCGAGGGGAGGAGAAGAACAAAGAGGGCGGAGCCGCTGCCGGGAGGAGGACCGGGAGATCACCGGAGGATGTGCGGACGACACTGCACGGCACTGCTTCCGGAGCTTCACGGCCACGACTCTTCACTGCACCGCCATCCTCTCGCCCTCAACACCAACGGTGAGCCGTACGCCGCTGAGACCTCCTCCTAAGCCCCATGGACACGAGCACGCACGGGCGCACACCGTAGACACGCGCACGGCCGTGGCGAAGCCACCGCGGCCGCATCACCACAGTAGAAGCGACGCCACCGCCTTGGCTGGCTCCTTCTCACCGCGGAAGACGCCACGCTCACGATCAGGGTAGACGTAGGTCACTGGAGGACCCCGGAGGCCACACCGCGCCATGGCCAGAGCACCGCCACCACCACGTTGACTCCACCGTGGCCAGGTCCGCTGGGAGCGCCTGGCGTCTCCTTGTCTCGCCCGTCCTGTTCGCTGGAGCCACTGGTAACTCACGCGCACGCCGTGACCACCCCACCGGTGCCCGTAGCGCTACTGCGTGCCTCGCCACCGCCACCATGCTGCCATGGACGCCATGGAGCACCCACAGGCCACAGGAGTACCCAAGCCCCGCCTTTGAGCCTTGGACGCCCTCACAGTGCTTCCACGGACCCACAGAAGCTCTTAGCCGCCCCGCCGAGCCTCCAGGGAGCCCACACGCGCGACCTAGCCACCGGCGAGCACCGTCGAGCCGCCGATCACCGTGGCCAAGGCCTTAGGAATCCTTAGCCAATGCCCTGACCCTACCATCACAGTCTCCATGGTGTAGGGGAGCTTTTCCCCTCCTCAATTGGACGCCAGCGCCTACGGCAAGGCTCGCCGACAAGGCTCGCCGCCGGCGAGAACACGCCGGGAGGAAGCAGGGGAAATTTCCCCTCGCCGGCCACACACGTGTACACCCGGTTCACGAAGACTGCAACGGAGGAGATGAAGGGAGGACTCGGTCCACCATGGACCCTGTCTTAGGTCCATGGACCGTGAACCTGTGTCCACCATGAACCACGCACCGTGAGCCAGCGCTGTGGACGAAGCCCAGTAGAGGCCCATGGCCGTGACGTGGCTGCGTCACAGCACGCCACGTGTCTGGCCCGGCCCAGCCCAGACCGGCCCAACCCGAGCCCACCAGAGCCCGTTTGAGACCCGGCCCATGTTGACCGTTGACCAGTCAACGTCGACCATTGACCTGGCCCCACATGTCAGCGACACCGAGTCGCTGGAGCCACTTGTCAGTAGATGATGTCGTGCTGACATCGTGATGACGTCACGCAGGACCCACACGTCAGACGCCAACACAGCCAGGGTGACATCATGCTGACGTCACGATGCCATCAGCTGCTGACGTCAGCAGCCCTGGCCCCACACGTCAGTGACCCTGACCGTTGACCGTAGACCGTTGACTTGCCGTTGACTAACGTTGACTTTGACCAGACCCACATGTCAGTGACCCAAGAGCCCCTGGACCCACCTATCAGAACTGATGACGTTGCTGACGTCATGCTGACGTTAGTTGGACCCCACCTATCAGCACGGAACCAAGACGATGATGTCATGCTGATGTCATGATGACGTCATCATGCCACGTGGACCAGTCACAGCGTAACACGTGTCAGCCCAGGATTAATTCAACCTTTTTTATTTTCAGAAATGATTTAAACTTCGGAAATTCATAACTAATTCATATGACCTCAGAAAATTATAAAACCAGGACCAAAATTCATCTAAAATCGAGTTCTACGCAATGAACCCATGTTTGTGTGCATTTGGCTCTTTGGAATTTTCATTGCTTCTTTGTGCTATTCTATAGACGTCGCTAACGCGACTATAATGCGATCATTTGTAGACTCGGAGGAGAACCGGATGGACGAGGATCGTGAGTACCATGAGGAGTACGGAGAAGACTACACTGAAGGTGCCACATCCCACCCAATCTCATAGCACCTATTACGCATGGCTAAAATAGAAATGCTAGTGCTTTACTTTATTGTCGTGATCGCACTATGGTAGGACTTGCATGGTAGTATGCTTCCTTGATGGCCTTTACCTTGACGCAACCTTATCCCTGCTCACCCTGCTGTTAGGCTAGTCACATGCTTGCTATTATATTTCATTGCTTATTACTTCTACTACGCTTGCACTACATTGATGCGTGGTGGAAACTGGTGTTATCTGGACCATGGGGAGAGTGCTGCGTGTGTGACTTGGGTGCGTAGAGGGTGAGGGTTGTGTCGACCAAGTTGGAGTATACGACGAGCCTGGGGCAAGTCTTGCCATGGGGTGCTACCTGGGCACCCCTGGAATGGATACCTGTGGTGGGTAAATGGTATATGAGGTGGCCCTGGGTGTGAACCTGTGATGGGAGGAGCCCAGGGTGGAGGTGCTGTGGTGGCACGGTAAATGGAAACCCTGATGAAGACATTCTGGCTTGGTCATCCCTAAGGACTTACTAGTACTCAGATTCACCGGAAAGGCTTACGTACCACTCGCCCTATATGGTGCGGGACGGCCGGACTACTTGGTAGGGTATTGCCACTATTGCTAGGTTGATAGCGGATAGTGTGAGGGAGGTACGGGGTGTGGAGGATTGAAAGGTCCTTGTTTGGTTTTGGTAATTGAGTGACAACCTAGGTGGACTAATTGTGTTTATGTGAGATACACAGGTAATTAGTCCATAGGTATATGTGTGTGAGCAACATATGCCATGAAGGTGAAAATGGCTTAGAGATGTTGCAAAGCTCACACATGTGATGATGAAGGAGCTTAATGCACATGAGACATGACATTGAGTCATGTGATCAAGGTGGAGAAGATCAAGACAAGACTTGGCTTGATGGACCGGTTGCAAGCGTGAAGGGCAAGTCGAAGGCTTTGGAGTGATGGACCGCGTGGCGGTGAAGCTTGAGCAAGACTTGGCGCCGATGGACGATGGCAACGGTGAAGGGCAAGTGAAGTCAAGATCGATGAACCAATATGATCACGTGATGATATGAAGTGGATCATATCATTGTTGATCGTGTCGGTGCATGTGTTGCATCGACGTTGGAGGAGATGGAATGGAATGCGCAAGGCAAAGGTATAACCTAGGGCATTTCATTTCACCGGTCATAGGTGTGTAGAGAAGTTTTTGACCGGGTTTAGGATAGATGGCTGTACTATCAAGAGGGGCAAACTTGTTTGCATATCGGTCATCTAGTGCCACTCGAGTGATCTAACTTTGCATCGTCGCTAGGATCGAGAGGCGTGGCAAGTTGAGTGGCTAACATCCTTTGGGAAATGATTGTGAAAAGCTAACACTCATACACATGATGGTGATACACTTGGTGGTGTTGGCACATTTACAAAGGAGGTGGTGTTTGCAGGGTTGAGATGGGTTTGGGTCCCTCTCGGATTCGGTGCTTTCGGGAAAATGGAATGCCTATTTTCTATTGCGCTGGATGTAAATTCTTGTGGTTGGCACATTGGAGCAAGGGTGAAGAAGTTAGAAGTGAAAACGAGTTGGTCGCAAAGACGCTGGCGTCGGTCAACTGACCGGACGCTGGGTCTGAAAGCACCGGACGCTAGTAGCATGCGTCCGGTCGAGCTGGTCGGTCGGCACAGTACCGAGGGTATTGCACCGGACGCTGGTCTATGTCCGGTCAAGGTGGACCGGACGCGTCCGGTCGAAGAAATACGCCTCGGGGAGTTTACTGGAAATGACCGGACGCTGGGGCTTCAGCATCCGGTCAGTTGAAGCTGCTGCGTCCGGTCAGGTCAAGTGACTGTTGGAATCTGGACACGTGGCCATCTGCGGGCGACCGAACGCTGAGGTCCAGCGTCCGGTCAACTCGACTGGAGCGTCCGGTCGGCTCGATTTTTGCCCAGTGAAGGGGTAACGGCTAGTTTAGCCCTTGGGGCTATAAATAGAAGTGGCCCTCGGCCATGGCTGGTGCAGAGCACCTAAGGGGACTTAGTGTCCATGCTTGTGAGTGCTTGGGAGCCCTCCATCACACATATACTTGATAGTGATCATTCGATTGTGTGAATGAGCGATTCTAGTGCGATTGCATCGTGAGGTTGCATCGAGTGGTACTAGGTGATCGAGTTGCAAGCCAGTGGTGCTTGTTACTCTTGGAGGTTGCCACCTCCTAGACGGCTTGGTGGTGGTCTCCGTCGAAGCCCGCAAGAAGCTTGTGCGACGCTCCGGAGAAGTGCTTGTGAGGGGTACTTGTGCTCGCCCCGCGGGAGTCGTGAAGAGCAACTTTAGTAAAGCGTGTCATTGAGCTACCCTCACTCAAGGGGTAGGTTCTTGCGGTGCCCGACGTGCGGGCTTAGCGGGTGATGCTAATTAGCCGCCGAACCACCAAGTGAGCGGTCGACACAATGGGGACTAGCGTGTTGGCAAACACGTGAACCTCGGGAGAAAAATCATCGTGTCAACCTTGTTCTTCCTGTTGGTTTGCATCCCCATTACACAAGCTTGCAATTACTTATATATGTCTTAAGCTTGTGTAGTTGCTCTTGTAATTAGATAGCTTGTGTAGCTAGCTAATTACCTTCTTGCTTGTGTAGCATAGAAGTAGCTCCCTTGTGTGGCTAATTTGGTTTTAGTAACCTTGTTAGTCACATTGCTTAGTTTGTGTAGCTAAGTATTTGCGCTCTCTAATTAGGCATTGGTTGCCTTGTTATTGAGCATTGCTAGTGAGCTTAGTTAGCTTTGTGCTTTTGCTTACTAGCATGTGTAGGAGCTCCCTTATTACTTAAAGTACTAGTGGCATAGGTTTGTGTGACCTTGCTCCTAGAATTGTTTAGGAGAGCTCTAGCTAGCCCGGCACCTTAGTTGCTTTATTAGTATCTTTGCAAGGTGCTAGTGAACATATATAGAGGGGTGTAGTCTTGGCTAGACCGATTGTTTTAATTCCGCATTTATATCGGTTAGCCGACGTGATTAATTTTAGAAAAGACTATTCACCCCCTCTAGTCCGCCATCTCGACCCTTCAAGGATTCCCCCCCACACCCTTCCGAGACTTCATGGAGACCTTGTGGACCCAGTTCATGACTCACAGTTTCAGCCACCCCAGACCGGACTTGGGGTGTACCAGGGCTGAATGGTAGAGTGGCATTATCCTAGGCTAGCAAGCGGCCGGAATCAGCCCAGTTGACGACAGTCAGCGAGGAAGGCGGATCTTGTGGTTATGTAAAACCTCTGCAGAGTGTATGGTTGATCGATCGATACATATGCCGACTTGTCGGCTATGGACCTTTCCTAGGTTTCGCTTAAACTAGGTAGTGAGATGAGTCCTTCTTTTCTCCCCCTAGGAGTGAGTGTTCGGCCGTAGCCAGGGGCTACGGGCCTTGAGACAGTACCGAGAGGGAGTTGGCCTATCCACTGAGCGATGGTATGGTTGTGGTATGGTGATGGTGTGGATATGATGGTATATCGATCCCAGGATCGAAACCTGGCTCTGGGATGGGAATGGGGTGGAATGTGTGTGAGAATGGTGTTAAAACTTGACCAACTATTATTATGAACTTGATATGCTAAAACATAGGAAACCCCAGTCTTATAGGTTCCTTTTGATTATATCCAACTTGCATCCAATTTCCACAAAACAATGCTCATAGGGTGGGAGTGGCCAGTACAAATCGTACTGATAAATTTTGGCACATAGGTTCTGCTGAGGAGTATAGCTCCGAGGAGTTGGACGGTTGAGGGGTTCGTTCCTACGCTCGAGTTTGGCGATCTTATCTTCAAGCTGTTCTGAATGAATGCTACTTTTGATTCTGCCAATGCGGTGATGTAATAAATTTATGTAATTCTGCACTATTTGTACTCTGATATTATCGTTGTATGGATGTGATATTCGACTGGAATTTGGGTAATATAATCTACAACGGTCTTATTACACTTCGACACTGTGGATTTCCCTTCGCGAAAATCGGGGTCGCTTCAGTTGGTATCAGAGCCATACTTGACCATAGGACGAAACCCTTAGAAATGGACGATAGAATAGGACGTGAACAGCCCTTCTTTCGGTTATATACCGACCCTGCATTTACTTTTATGCAAGGCTTATCAATTTATTGACCTGCTAATAGCTGTTCCTTAAAACATGCAGATGGCAACGAACATTGACTGGCTGCCTCTAGGACCGCTATCTCTAGACCACGCCAAGCTTACCTTCGACCTACATGAGCTCGGGGATTTTGCATAGACCCTCCACCGAGTTCTCATCATGTTAGGAGTCCCTGACGAGCTTGTCAAGGTCACCTGCACCGAGAAGATAGCTCAGGATGGAGGAATGGAAGGACCAGTTGTCACCTCAGCCGAGTTCCCAGCTATCACTACCTTACCTTCTGTCCCAGCTTTCACCGAGTTGACTATAGAGGACACAGTTGAGGAGGGACTACGAGTTGTTTCACACAAGGCACTTCGCAGAGTGATGAGGGACCACTACGAGCACCTGAAGACGACAGAGTTTCGACTACTTCCCCAGGCCCTCGACCTCAGCTTTACCCCTAGTGAGTAGAGTTTCGTAGCCGGCAGAGTTATCTTTGTAGAGGAGGATAGATGCCTTCATGTCTTAGCTATCCACCTACTAGAGCAGGACATGTACATGACCCAGCTTGAGCAGAAGAGATGTCAGGACCGGGCTCTTCTGTGGGAGTGCCAGGAGCGAGACTCGTAGGGAGCACAGGAGCGATCTAGTCTGCTTGAGATAGTTGCCAAGCTACAGGACGAGCTCAACCATCGTGAAAAAGTCCACAGAGCCGAGGTCGCTGGCTTACAGGACAAAGCAGCCTTCCTAGGCAATAGTAACTGCTACCTCGACAGCAAGGTCTTGGAGTTGCAGAGAGAGTTGGACGACAAGAAGGCCGAGTTCCACCGCAGAGGAGACATAGAGAGGTCCAAGGGGATTGATATGCTGAAAATCCAATCCCGGAACAAGACCATGACCCAGGAGCTAGAGGAGTTTAGGAAGAAGGCCGTTCGCAACCAAGGTCACCTGATCGAGACACTCAGGCAGAACGAGTACCTACAGGACAAGTGTGAGAGGACTTGGCAAGCTTGGCAGAAGTCTGACAAGAAGCGCCTCAGGGAGATGAAGGGTATGTGGGATCAGCTACCCAAGGAGATTCACAGCAAGACGAAGCCGAGGATAGAGGAGTTTGAGTTAGCACCGTCTCGCCTCAACCTAGACACCTACCCTACCCTACCTAGAGCCAAGCCTACTGAGGAGCTCGCCGAAGCCTTGAAGTACGTGTCACGACTTCACAAGTCTGACGAGGAGATCGAGATCGAGAACAACCGTATTCCAGCTGCGGTGTATGAGTTAGAGTAGATGACCCTGCGTGGTCATGAGTCATGTCAGTAGCTTCCATAAGTTGTACCCCATGATGTACCCCTTATGAGATGTATTATGAGACATTATGCGTAGTACGATTCTCGCACGTCTTCAAGTGTAGCTACTGGAGATGATGCTATGTAATAAAACCCATGTAATGAATGTTTTGGATCTTATTGCATCTTATGGATCTTATTGCTTCTTTGTAATGAGTGTTGGATAGTATAAATGTTTTTCTTTAAATTGTCAAAATCATGTAATCATATTGAATTATAAGCACTTATGGCACAAGCACTAAAATTCCTATAATTCGTGTTGCAGATGCCGAACCGCCGATCTGCTCACCTAATGAACCGTGGACGTGCGCCCATCCCCAAACCAGCCGAACCCAACGAGGGCCATGGTGGCAACAACCATGGCCGTGGCCGTGGCCGTGGACGTGGAGGGATACCCTTGAACCTGGAAAATACCCCGCCGCCTGCCGAGGAGAACATTCCGCCACCACCACCACCAAACCTGGCAGAAGTGATGGCACAGCAGACCCAGCTTCTTGTAGCCCTTGTTGACGGAGCAAACTGTCGCTAGGGAGGTCAGCAGAATGACTTCCAAAGGAAGCTGGAAGGATTCCTGAAGCTAAGGCCACCTACCTATGATGGCACCGACCCTGACCCGCTTGTAGCCGATGACTGGCTCAAGGAAATGGAGAAGAAGATTGACCTCACCACTTTCACCGATGATGAGTGTGTTGGAGCAGCCGCACACCAGCTCACAGGTGCAGCACGCACCTGGTGGGACAGTTTCAGTGATTCCCATGAGGACCCTGCCAACATCTCGTGGGTTGAGTTTGCTGAAGCATTCACTGAGTATCACATTCCCAAGGGTATCATGGAGGCCAAAGCCGAGGAGTTCTGCAACATTAAGATGGGAAAGGACAAGGTGACTGAGTACACTACTCGTTTCACCAACCTTTTGCGCTATGCACCTTCCTATGTTGTGAACTCTGAGAAGGAGAAGCTATACTATTACCGCAAGGGACTTAACCCGCACATCAAGCTGAAGTTTGGCGGTATTGAGAGTAACACACTGCGTGCTCTGGTAGATCGCTGCATCCAGATTGAGAAGGACCGTGCTAAAGCTGGAGAGGAGTACAGGGAAAGGAAGCGTAAGCCTGAGGAGTCTTTCCGTGGCCGTGAATGCAAGAGGTTCTGCAGAGATGCACCATCCAGGGAACGCTCTCGCCACAACAGGGATGACAACCCTGGATCGAGTAGGGGTAGTGGAGGCTACACCACCAAATACTCCCACCTTGCTCAGGATCGTTACACTCGGGACCGTTATGCTCAGGACCGCAACACTTAGGACCGTTTCAACCGTTCCCGCTTTGTGAATGAACGCCCAGCACAGAACCGCTCCGCACCAAGCACTAGAAATTGGAAGGCACCCGCGCCAACCCCTACAGGTGGTGTGCCTTTTACTTGCTTTGCTTGTGGACAACTGGGTCACAAAGCCACTGAATGTCCTCAGAACTCAGCTGCTCAGAAGTCTCAGTTCAAGGGATCTACTACACGTGGATGTCTCAACCATCTGGACGCCGAGGAAGCACAGGCTGCCCCTGACATTGTGTACGGTATGTTTTTAGTTAATGGCAATACTGCATCAGTTCTATTTGACTCTGGAGCAACTTGTTCATACATATCATCCAAGTTTGCACGAGAGCATGACCTGCATGTAACCCCACGTGAAAAGCCTATCATCACCAGCTCACCTTTAGGAGACCTAAAATGCACCCACATCTATAAGGGAGTGAGTCTTACCATTGAGGGTCTTACCTTTAAAGCCGACCTAACCCTGTTACCTTCCACTAACCTAGATGTCATCTTAGGCATGGATTGGCTAACCATTCACCGAGGTATCATATCATGTTCACCTAGATATGTCCAAGTGACCCATCCATCAGGCCAAGTCATTAGATGTGAACCCCAGTCCGGAAAGTCCACCTCTATCCTATGTGCCCTTAAAGCAAGTTCAAAATCACAAAAAGAGGAGAAGACAGTTCATGATGTGCCTGTGGTCAGAGACTATCCCGATGTATTCCCTGAAGAATTACCGGGTATGCCACCAGACCATGATATAGAGTTCATCATTGATCTTTTGCCGAGAACAGGACCCATTGCCAAGAGACCCTATCGCATGTCAGTTGATGAACTGGCCGAGCTCAAGAAACAGCTTGATGAGCTCATCTCGAAGGGATATATCAGACCCAGTGCTTCACCCTGGGGATCCCCTGTTTTGTTTGTTAAGAAGAAGAATGGCTCAATGAGAATGTGCATTGATTACCGGAACTTGAACGCAGTCACCATCAAGAACAAGTACCCCCTGCCAAGGATTGATGATTTGCTTGATCAGCTTAGAGGTGCCAAGTATTTCTCCAAGATTGATCTCAGATCTGGCTATCATCAGATGAAGATTCGAGAGAGTGACATCCCGAAGACAGCTTTCGTGACTAGGTATGGACAGTTTGAGTTCATTGTGGTATCCTTTAGACTCACAAATGCTCGCGCATACTTCATGAACATGATGAATAAGGTTTTCATGGATGATCTGGATAAGTTCGTGGTAGTATTCATTGATGACATCCTTGTCTATTCATCCACCGCTGAAGAACACGAACATTATCTGAGAACTGTACTTGAGAAACTAGCCCAACATCAGCTCTAAGCAAAGTTCAGCAAATGTGAGTTTTGGCTACAAGAAGTTGCCTTCCTAGGCCATGTACTATCAGCTGAAGGTATTGCAGTTGACCCAGCGAAGATTGAGGCTGTGAAAGAATGGGAACAACCTCGTAATGTGATAGAGATCAGAAGTTTCTTGGGATTGGCTGGATATTATCACCGATTCATCAAGAACTTCTCCAAGATAGCCCGTCCGATGACCAACCTTCTAAAGAAGACTAAGGAGTTTGAATGGATGTCCGAGTATGAACAAAGCTTCCAAGAACTGAAATAGAAGCTTACCACAACTCTTGTACTAGCATTGCCTGATATCAGCAAAGATTTCGTGGTCTATTATGATGCATCCCGTCAAGGACTTGGTTGTGTACTGATGCAAGATGGAAGAGTGATAGCTTATGCTTCTCGACAGTTGAAAGAACACGAGAACCGTTACCCTACTCATGATCTTGAGTTAGTAGCAGTTGTGCATGCCTTGAAAATCTAGAGGCACTACTTGATAGGCAACAAGTGTGATATCTACACCGATCACAAGAGTTTGAAGTACTTTTTCACTCAAGAAGATCTGAATATGAGGCAACGCCGATGGCTAGAATTGATCAAGGACTATGACCTAGAAATTCACTATCATCCGGGAAAAGCTAATGTAGTCGCAGATGCCCTCAGCCGTAAGAGTTACTATCACATTTTGATCACTGAATCCGTACCACCTGAGCTCAAGGAAGAGATTGATGATTTCCAACTTGAGATACTACCGCATGGCTTACTGAATGAGCTCCGCATACAGTATGATCTCACAGATCGCATCCGTCAAGCTCAGAAAAATTGTGAAGAGATCGAGTATCTCCGTGGTCTGATGAAACTAGGCTACAAGACCAACCACCATGAAGATGAACAAGGGACCATCTGGTTCAAGGACAGAATCTGTGTACCTTCTGATCCATCCCTACGAGAGGAAATTCTGTCAGAAGCCCATGACTCTAAGTACTGTATTCACCCTGGAGGTTCAAAGATGTATCAAGACTTGAAGAAACACTTTTGGTGGAAAGGTATGAAGACAGACATTGTAGGACATGTAGCACGATGTGACACCTGTAATAGAGTCAAGGCTGAACATCAAAGGCCTGTAGGATTGCTAAAGCCTCTTGACGTTCCCGAGTGGAAATGGGAGGGTATATCCATGGATTTCATAGTTGGATTGCCCCGTTCACAGAAAGGCAATGACTCCATCTGGGTGATTGTTGATCGTTTGACCAAGATTGCTCACTTTGTACCAGTGAATACCAAGACCAATGCAGAAAAATTAGCAGATCTATATATTGAGCATATTCTCAGGTTGCATGGAGCTCCCTCTAGTATTGTATTCGATCGTGGTCCTCAGTTTGTGTCCCGATTCTGGGAAGCTCTGCACAAGTCTATTGGAACTAAACTTGATTTCAGTATCGCTTACCACCCACAGACAGATAGATAGACAGAACGAGTAAATTAGATTTTAGAAGACATGCTTCGCGCTAGTGTACTGAATTATGGTTCTGATTGGGAGAAATGCCTACCCTATGCAGAGTTCTCTTACAACAACAGCTACCAAGCCAGTATCAAGATGTCGCCGTTTGAAGCTCTGTATGGCAGACCTTGTAAGACACCTTTGATGTGGTCTCAACCGGGTGAAAGATCGTTCTTTGATTCCGCTAAGATTCAAGATGCAAAAGGAGTTGCTCAAGTGAAGGAGAATTTGAGGATTGCTCAAAGTCGATACAAGAGCTATGCTGACAAAAGAAGAAGATAGCTTGAGTTCAATGTGGGAGACTTCGTCTATCTCAAGGTATCCCCGCTACGTGGGACTATCAGATTTCATGTGAAAGGGAAGCTTGCCCCTAGATTTGTTGGCCCATACAAGATTTGCAAGAGGATTGGAAAACTCACTTACAAACTTGAGCTACCTGAGGAATTGGTGGGTGTACATCTCGTATTCTATGTCTCTCAGCTACGCAAGTGTTTGAGAGTGCCCGATGAAGTAGTTCCAATTGATACACTTGACATACAAGACACACTTGAGTATAAAGAACATCCAATCAGAATTCTAGGCAGAGACACCAAAGAGACCCGAAGCAAGACTATTCCTATGTGCAAGATCCAATGGAGTAATCACACTGAGAGAGAAGCATCATGGGAGAAAGAGTCTGACCTCCGGCTACGATATCCTTACCTCTTCGAAGAGTACGTTAAACTTTAATCTTGGGGACGAGATTCTGTTAAGGGGGTAGGACTGTAACAACCCAAAAATCCACACACCAAAAATACCAACTACAAATTTTTTCTCAAAACTTCCATGTGATGATGAGTGTCATGTATAGAAACCCAACCTAAGAGATGCATTAGGTCTAACCCCAACCCAAGTCAACACATAAGCATGACATGTCATTTGTTAATTATGATTATTTAATTTCTAACAAATAAAGTGATGCATACATTGTTAACTCAAATTGTGGTTTGGATTTCCATTTGTTTTATGTTATGCTTAAACAACTCTTTTAAAGAAACACACCATAAAGTAATTACTATTCAAACCAAAGGATAAATGTGTAAAAAGAGAAAACTAATTCTATTTTTATATATAACAAACTACACCTATGTTGATATACAAAATAGCTAAATAAATTCCTAATATATATAAAAGAATATGGTGGGCTTCATATCTAAAACTCCAATGAATTTGGTGCACCCATTTTGAATTCAAATACCCAAACCAAATTTGAATTCAAATCAAGGAAGAAGAAAAAGAAAACAGAAAAAGGAAATGAGGAAGAGGAAGCCTCGCTGTGGCCTAGGCCCGCTCGGCTTCATAGCCCAGCCATCCCCACCGCGCCAGCCAGCCAGCCCAACCGCGCCCGCCTTCAC
The DNA here is from genome assembly GCA_904845875.1 of Miscanthus lutarioriparius. Taxonomy (NCBI): domain Eukaryota; kingdom Viridiplantae; phylum Streptophyta; class Magnoliopsida; order Poales; family Poaceae; genus Miscanthus; species Miscanthus lutarioriparius. The sequence continues at coordinate 64,462 of CAJGYO010000216.1, forward strand.
CCAGCGCGCACGCAGCAGCAGGCCGGCCCGACTCGCATGTGGCCCACGTAGCCAGCCAGCGCGCCGCTCACGCCCACGCACCCGTCTACCTCGCTTGCTGCCACTGCCCGCTGGACCCCACATGTCAGCCGCACACCTGCCACAGTGTCGTCTTCCCCCATGCCTCAACCGCCGCACAACCGGAGGCCGACAGCCGTGGCAGGGGTGGGCCACGCCCGGGGCACGGCCTTGTCCCCTTTGCGCCGTACCCACGGAATCTCCGCGCCAACCACCCACGCCCTGCGATGCCGCTCAATGCGCTCGGCGCAATCCCCAGCCGTCCGCCATTGGAGCTCGGAGCTCCGGCTATAAATCCACAGCCCTCGGTTGCCCCTAGCGCCCTTCCATCGCCCCGCCGCCACTTGTGGCCATCCACTAGACCACCCAGCATGAGGGCCGAGGGGAGGAGAAGAACAAAGAGGGCGGAGCCGCTGCCGGGAGGAGGACCGGGAGATCATCGGAGCCGGTGTGGACAACACTGCACGGCACTGCTTCTAGAGCTTCACGGCCACGACTCTTCACTGCACCGCCATACTCTTGCCCTCAACACCGACGGTGAGCCGTACGCCACTGATACCTCCTCCTAAGCCCCATGGACATGAGCACGCACGGGCGCACACCATAGACACGCGCATGGCCATGGTGAAGCCACCGTGGCCGCATCACCGCAGTAGAAGCGACGCCACCGCCTTGGCTGGCTCCTTCTCGTCGCGGAAGACGCCACGCTCATGATCAGGGTAGACGTAGGTCACTGGAGGACCCCAGAGGCCACACCGCGCCACGGCCAGAGCACCGCCGCCACCGCATCAACTCCATCATGGCTAGGTCCGCTGGGGGCACCTGGCGTCACCTTGTCTCGCCCGTCCTGTTCGCTGGAGCCACTGGTAACTCACGCGCATGCTGTGACCACCCCACCGGCGCCCGTAGCGCTACTACGTGCCTCGCCACCGCCACCATGCCGCCATGGATGCCATGGAGCCCCCACCGGCCACAGGAGTACCCGAGCCCCGCCTTGAGCCCTGGACGCCCTCATCGTGCTTCCACGGACCCACAGAAGCTCTTAGCTGCCCCGCCGAGCCTCCAGGGAGCCCATACGCGCGACCTCGCCACCGGCGAGCACCGTCGAGCCACCGATCACCGTGGCCAAGGCCTTAGGAATCCTTAGCCGATGCCCCGACCCTGCCATCGCAGTCTCCATGGTGTAGGGGAGCTTTTCCCCTCCTCAATTGGACGCCAGCGCCTACGGCAAGGCTCGCCGACGAGGCTCGCCACCGGCGGGAACACGCCGGGAGGAAGCAGGGGAAATTTCCCCTCCCCGGCCACACACACGTCCACCCGGTTCACGAAGACCGCAACGGAGGAGATTAAGGGAGGACTCGGTCCACCATGGACCCTGTCTTAGGTCCATGGACCGTGAACCTGCGTCCACCATGAACCACGCTCCGTGAGACAGCGCTGTGGACGAAGCCTAGTAGAGGCCCATGGCCGTGATGTGGCTACGTCACAGCACGCCACATGTCCGGCCCGGCCCAGCCCAGACCGGCCCAACCCGAGCCCACCAGAGCCCGTTTGAGACCCGGCCCATGTTGACCGTTGACCGGTCAACATCGACCGTTGACCTGGCCCCACATGTCAGCGACACCGAGTCGCTGGACCCACTTGTCAGTAGATGACGTCATGCTGACATCGTGATGACGTCACGTGGGACCCACACGTCAGACGCCAACACAGCCAGGGTGACGTCATGCTGATGTCACGATGACATCAGCTGATGACATCAGCAGCCCTGGCCCCACACGTTAGTGACCCTGACCGTTGACCGTGGACCGTTAACCGTTGACTCGCCGTTGACTGACGTTGACTTTGACCGGACCCACATGTCAGTGACCCAAGAGCCCCTGGACCCACCTGTCAGAACTGATGACGTCATGCTAACGTCAGCTGGACCCCACCTATTAGCACGGAACCGAGACGATGACATCATGCTGACGTCATCATGCCACGTGGACCAGTCACAGCGTGACGCGTGTTAGCCCAGGATTAATTCAGCCTTTTTCATTTTCAGAAATGATTTAAACTTCGGAAATTCATAACTAATTCATATGACCTCAGAAAATTATGAAACCAGGACCAAAATTCATCTAAAATCAAGCTCTACGCAATGAACCCATGTTTGAGTGCATTTGGCTCTTCTGAATTTTCATTGCTTCTTTGTGCTATTCTATAGACGTCGCTAACGCGACTATAATGCGATCGTTTGCAGACTCGGAGGAGAACCGGATGGACGAGGATCGTGAGTACCATGAGGAGTATGGAGACGACTACACACTGAAGGTGCCACATCCCACCTAATCTCGTAGCACCTATTACACATGGCTAAAATAGAAATGCTAGTGCTTTACTTTATTGTCGTGATCACACTGTGGTCGGACTTGCATGGTAGTATGATTTCTTGATGGCCTTTATCTTGACGCAACCTTATCCCTCCTCACCCTGTTGTTAGGCTAGTCACACGCTTCCTATTATATTTCATTGCTTATTACTTCTACTACGCTTGCACTACATTGATGCGTGGTAGAAACTGGTGTTATCTGGACCATGGGGAGAGTGCTGCGTGTGTGACTTGGGTGCGTGGAGGGTGAGGGTTGTGTCGACCAAGTTGGAGTATATGACGAGCCTAGGGCAAGTCTTGCCGTGGGGTGCTACCTAGGCACCCCTGGAATGGATACCTGTGGTGGGTAAATGGTATATGAGGTGGCCCTGGGTGTGAACCTGTGATGGGAGGAGCCCAGGGTGGAGGTGCTGTGGTGGCACGGTAAATGGAAACCCTGATGAAGACATTCTGGCTTGGTCATCCCTAAGGACTTACTAGTACTCAGATTCACCGGGAAGCCTTACGTACCACTCGCCCTATATGGTGCGGGACGGCCGGACTACTTGGTACGGTATTACCACTACTGCTAGGTTGATAGAGGACAGTGTGAGGGAGGTTCGGGGTGCAGAGGATTTCCCCCCACACCCTTCCGAAACTTCATGGAGACCTTGTGGACCCGGTTCATGACTCATAGTTTCAGCCACCTCAGACATGACTTGGGGTGTACCAGGGCTGAATGGTAGAGTGGCATTATCCTAGGCTAGCAAGCGACCGGAATCAGCCCAGTTGATGACGGTCAGCGAGGAAGGTGGATCTTAGGGTTATGTAAAACCTCTGCAGAGTGTATGGTTGATCGATCGATACATATGCCGACTTATCGGCTATGGACCTTTCCTGGGTTTCGCTTAAACTAGATAGTGAGATGAGTCCTTTTCTCCCCCTGGGAGTGAGTGTTCGGACGTAGCCAGGGGCTACGAGCCTTGAGACAATGCCGAGAGGGAGTTGGCCTGTCGACTGAGCGATGGTATGGTTGTGGTATGGTGATGGTGTGGATATGATGGTATATCGATCCCAGGATCGAAACCTGGCTCTGGGATGGGAATGGGGTGGAATGTGTGTGAGAATGGTGTTAAAACTTGACCAACTATTATTATGAACTTGATATGCTAAAACATAGGAAACCCCAGCCTTATAGGTTCCTTTTGATTATATCCAACTTGCATCCAATTTCCACAAAGCAATGCTCATAGGGTGGGAGTGGCCAGTACAAATCGTACTGATAAATTTTGGCACACAGGTTCTGCTGAGGAGTATAGCTCTGAGGAGTTGGACGGTTGAGGGGTTCGTTCCTATGCTCGAGTTTGGCGATCTTATCTTCAAGTTGTTCTGAATGAATGCTACTTTTGATTACGCCAATGCAGCGATGTAATAAATTTATGTAATTCCACACTATTTGTACTCTAATATTATCGTTGTATGGATGTGATATTCGACTGGAATTTGGGTAATATGATCTACAACGGTCTTATTACACTTCGACACTGTGGCTTTCCCTTCGTGGAAATCGGGGTCGCTTGAAAAACCGTTCTAGGTAAAACTCACCCTTGTGAGAAACCCTAGAAAGGAAAAAAATGTGCAGCACAGCTCTTAATTAAGTCTTAAACATGTTCAAAGGTCTCAAGTCTCACAGAAAATAGATACAGATTACAGTTATAGATCACACTCTCAACTCTCAACTCTCAAGTCTCAACTCTCAAGATGTACCAGCAGCACCCCTAGTCTCAACCAGCAGCACCCCTAGATGTACCAGCAGTAGCACCCCTAGATGTACCAGCAGCAACACCCCTAGATGCACCAGCAGCAGCACTCCTAGATGTACCAGCTTCATCTTTATCGAGATATAAATTCTTGAAGGAATCCTCCAACTCTTGGTTGTCAACAGCATGCTGTAACTTTCTTTCTCCTAACTCTCAATCCTTTATACAAGTCAGCATCTCCATAGTTTCAGGCAACAAACGGCGTTGCCGCTCTTCAATGATCCTTCCTGCTAAGCTGAAACATAATTCTGAAGAGACAGTAGAAACAGAAACTGACATAATATCTCTAGCCATGATAGATAGGATTGGATAGGTTAGTTTGTGGTCACACCACCAGAGAAGTAAATCAAAATCATCCTCATATGCAGTGACATTATCACTGTCAACATAAACTGTGAGCTCACACATAACAGAACCAGGTGTAGATGAAGTGGGGGCAGAGGCAGGGGAAGGACCAACAACACTAGATCCAGAGCCTCCAAAGATCCTTCCCCATGCCTGTTTTCTTTTACCTATATGGCTTGCAGGCTATGTAGCCCTTTGAGACCTAGCTGCACCAAACTTTCTCTCATATTTGTTAAACAACTTGTAAAATTTAGTTCTCACATCAGCATAATATGAACTGTAATCACAACTAGTGTACTCTTTAAGTAATTGCAGAACATTAATTAGACCTCTCATCTTAGCTCTAGAATCAAGAATGAATGCAAATGAATATAACAGAGGTATGTCCTGTCAGTATTTAAGTAATTTAAGCTTCATAGGATATACAATAGACATTAGATTTTGATCTTTTTCACTTGTATGCAAATGTGAAGCAATATCAATAAGATGGTGTAGAATAAGTGGACTAGTTTGATAATAAACATCAGAAAGAACAACAGTGCTTTCATAAAATATTTCTAGAAACTCTAATATCTTCTCAGCTACATGCCGATGCCTTGCAGAGAACAATTGTGACCCATAATTGGCATTAATAAACATAGAAAAAACATCCTTATATGGAACCAAGCGTTTAAGCATAAGGTATGCAGCATTCCATCTAACATCCATATCTAAGCCAAACTTTCTAGGTCTAACACCATAAGCAATACAGTAGTTCTTGAACATAGCAATTCTTTGATTAGAGAAATTCAAGAAGTTAATAGCAGATCTTAAATTTTCTAAGTAAGGTTTAAACCACTTTAAACTAGATTTTACAATCAGATTAATGATATGACAAGCACAACGTTGATGCACAAGACTATAGTTAACCTTAGAAGGATCTACAGGCTCAGGTGAAGGATCAGCACCCAAATAACCAGCAAACAGAGGCGTCAAAGTACTCATAGCCCTAGCATTAGAAGAAGCATTGTCTAAAGTTATAGAGAAAACCTTATCAATCGGACCATACTCCTCAGTCACACAAGCAATTCTTTCAGCAATATTTTCACCGGTATGTTTTACCTCAACCAACATAAAACCAATAACCTTTTTCTATAACTCCCAATCAGCATTGACATAATGAGCAACAACAGTAATGAAGTCTTCCTTAGCATTACTAGACCAAATGTCTGAAGTCAGTGCAACAGAGGAAACAGCAGACAACACATGATTCTTAAGCATATTATGATGTTCAGTAAACAGCTTACTAAGATTTCTGGTGGTGGTCTGTCTAGATATCTTAACAAACCTAGGGTTATGAGCACGAACAATGTACTCCTCCTAGGCCTCTGTCTCACCGATACCTAACGGCAGATCAATCCTAGCAATCAACTGACACAACTCAGATCTAGCAACATCAGGTTTATAGTCCTAGTTATGTATAGAACCATCAGGATTGTAAGCAAGCCTAGACTGAACCCTAGCACGTTGATCAGTTTTTTGCTTACATGATTTCTGGTGCCTCTTCAAGTGACCAGTGCCAGCACTAGATCTAGAAGACAAAGTACTCTTACATATTTTACAGGTAGCTTTAGTGCAAATCTTAACTCCATTCAGTCTCATAGATCTCATCAAAATCAGCCCACATAGTAGATTTATGCTTACCAACAGAGGTACCAGTACCAACAACAGATAGAGTAGAGCTGACCATGGCCCCAGTCACCATCGCCCCTTCACCACCGCCGTCGTCCAAATCAATCGGAGCATAGACGTCTCCGAGATTGATACCGAACAACGCAGCAGCGTCGTCACGGGTGTTGTTGTTGTTCTCGCCCTTAGGGGCTAGGCCTGGTGGAAGGACACCATCGTCTTCAGCCATGGCCTCTCCAGCCCCGTTCCTCAATGGTGCGAGTGGCCACCTTGCTCGCTCTATGCCATAGCTAGAGGACGAAGCATCGGCTACCGACCTGCGCAAAGAGATGAAGGAGGAAGAGGAATAGACAGAATTAGAAATAGTCTGACAGATCAAGATAGAAGAAGAGGGTTAGGGTTTACCTACGCAACCGGAGCCCGGTGCTGGAGAAGACGATGGCCCCCAAGAGAAGTCAACACACCGTTAGCAAGGATGGCGAGCGGCAACGGAGGGAAGACAGTAACAAGAACTCACATAATCACCAAGATCTAGAGGGGTCGATGAAAGATCCTTGTGTAGTTTTGGTAATGGAGTGACAACCTAGGTGGACTAATTGTGTTTATATGAGATACATAGGTGATTAGTCCATAGGTACATGTGTGTGCGCAACATATGCCATGAAGGTGGAAATGGCTCAGAGATGTTACAAAGCTCACATATGTGACGATGAAGGAACTCATTGCACATGAGACATGACATTGAGTCATGTGATCAAGGTGGAGAAGATCAATACAAGACTTGGCTTGATGGACCGGTTGCAAGCGTGAAAGGCAAGTCAAAGGCTTTGGAGCGATGGACCGCGTGGCGGTGAAGCTTGAGCAAGACTTAGTGCCATGGACGAAGGCAACGGTGAAAAGCAAGTGAAGTCAAGATTGATGAACCAATATGATCATGTGATGATATGAAGTGGATCATATTATTATTGATCGTGTTGGTGCATGTGTAAGGCAAAGGTATAACCTAGGGCATTTCATTTCACCGGTCATAAGTGTGTAGAGAAGTTGATGATCGGGCGTAGGATAGATGGCCGTACTATCAAGAGGGACAAACTTGTTTGTATATCGGTCATCTAGTGCCACTCGAGTGATCTAACTTTGCATCATCGCTAGGATAGAGTGGCATGGCAAGTTGAGTGGCTAATCCTTTAGAAAATGTTTGTGAAAAACTAACACACATACACATGGTGGTGTACACTTGGTGGTGTTCGCACATTTGCAAAGGAGAAGAAGTTAGAGTTGATGTGGATCAACTCGGTGAAGAAACGGAGGCAAAAGGTAGTACACATTGTGTTTAACACTTGGGAGCAAGGGTTTGAAACTTTACCAGTGGAGTGTCCGCCCGTAGAGTGCGGATAGTCCGACGGTGCCACCAGTGCCCTGTATAGAAAAGATAGGGTTTCACAGAGTGCATCAGACGTGTTCGGTGGTTAAACCTAGGTGAACGGTGGTCACTGTGAGTGACCAGACACTAGCCTCGATAGGACCAACGCGTTCGGTCAGGGGCAGCAGTGAGCGCATGGTCTCAGTCTTGTGACCGGACGCTAGGGCGAAAAATGACCGGACACTTAGGGACTACGTCCGGTCTGTATGACGTATGATGATGTAGGCCGTGCTGGAGTTAGCGCGTGGATGCAGAACTGATCGGACACTGGTCTGAGTCCAATCATGGTAGACCGGACGCGTCTGATCACAAAACAAAGGCTCGGGGAGCTCTCTAGAAACGACCGGACTCAGGGGTAGCAGCGTCTGGTCATCGCACTGTGCTGCGTCCGGTCGTGACTGAACTGTTGGTGCAAGATAGCTGACCATTGAAATCCAATGACTGAGGTTGAACAGAGGCAACACATGGCGTGCATCCATTGACCGGACGTTGGCAGGGTGCGTCCGGTCGATCTAACTGGAGCGTCCGGTCACCTCGAGCTGTGCCCAGTGAAGGGGTATAATGACTCTATTTTCGTGGGGGCTATAAATAGAAGGGGTCTCGGCTTTGGGCTGGTTGCTAAGCACACTAGAGCCTTGGTGGCTTATATGGTAGTGCTTGGGAGACCTCTAACTCACTCTAGCTTGATAGTGTTCATCCGATTGAGTGAGTGAATGATTTCTAGTGCGATTGCATCGTGAGGTTGCATCGAGTGGCACTAGGTGTTCGAGTTGCAAGCCGGTGGTGCTTGTTACTCTTGGAGGTTGCCACCTCCTAGATGGCTTGGTGGTGGTCTCCGTCAAAGCCCGCAAGAAGCTTGTGCGGTGCTCCAGACAAGCGCTTTGTGAGGGGCATTGTGCTCGCCCCGCGGGAGCCATGAAGAGCAACTCTAGTTGGGCGTGTCATTGAGATACCCTCACTTTTGGGGTAGGTTCTTGTGGTGCCCGATGTGTGGGCTTGGCGGGTGATGCCAATTATTCGTCGAACTACCAAGTGAGCGGTCGACACAATGGGGACGTAGCGTTTTGGCAAGCACGTGAACCTCGGGGGAAAATCACCGTGTCAACCTTGTTCTTCCCGTTGGTTTGCAATCCCCTTACACAAGCTTATGGTTACTTTCATATACATTGTGCTTGTGTAGTTGCTCTTATAATTAGTTAGCTTGTGTAGCTCACTAATTATCTTCTTGCTTGTGTGGCATAGAAGTAGCTCCCTTACGTGGCTAATTTGGTTTGTGTAACCTTGTTAGTCATAATGCTTAGGTTGTGTAGCTAAGTATTTACGCTCTCTAATTTGGCATTGGTTGCCTTGTTATTGAGCATTGCTAGTGAGCTTAGGGGCTTAGTGCTTTTGTTTACTAGAATTGTGTACAAGCTCCCCGTTGCTTAAAGTACTAGTGGCATAGGTTTGTGTGACCTTACTTCTAGAATTGAATAGGTGAGCTCTAGCTAGCCCAGCACCTTAGTTGCTTAATTAGGATATTTATAAGGTGCTTGTGAACTTCGATAGAGGGGTGTAGTCTTGGTTTAACCGATTGTTTTAATTTCGCAATTGTTTTGGTTAGCCGGCGTATTTAGTTTTTAGAAATGACTATTCACCCCCCTCTAGTCGTCATCTTGACCTTACAGTCGAGGGGAGAGAGGGACAGGGAGATGGGAGAGAGGGAGGGTATCAGGGAGTAGGAGAAGGGAGCAGCTCGACGGTAGCAGGCAGATCGAATCGAGGTCATCGGAGTCAAGGGAGGTCACCAGAGATGGCGAGGCGAGAGCAAGAGCGACTCGAGAGGGCGGAGCGGCGTGGGTGGGTGCCTGGGTGGGGAATGACATGACCGAATGATTTAGGGTTTGGTGAGGGAGGGGAGAGGGAGCTGACGCCGCTTATATACGAAGGGGGAGGCGGAGAGCAGCTGGGCCATCGCCTTGGGCCGTGGGGGAGAGGGGGAGGCCGAGAGCAGCTGGGCCATCACCTTGGGCCATGGGGGAGAGGGGGTGGCGGACCGCTATCGGGCCAACCCTAAAAAGTCGGGCCATGCTATGCCAGCCCACGGGCCTAGGGTATGGCCTAGCCACGGCCTGTTGTATCGGGCCGAGCCAGCCCAGGCCGACATGTCACCGGGCCGGCCCATGCTCTTGTTGGGCTAAAAAAGCGGGCTTCGTGCCGTGCCATCGTGCCCGGGTCTGCATGGACATTTATACATATGTGTATAGCCATTGCAACATGTGCAACATCCCGATCTATTTTTGCAACATCGATATACAACACTTACAACATACCTCTGAAACATCTAAAACACTTAAAACATACTCTTGCAACATGCAGTTTTAGTGTAGCATCTACTTGCTGCTTGGACGAATGGAGGCTTGTCGATCGGGATCTCGATGCCAGTGGGTTGGCGGCTGCGCCGCCCCGGCAAGTGGCTATGTGGCCACCAACAAACTGTTGTGCGGTTCCCAGTGATTGCGGTCCCCCACGGTGGAGGAGACAGCGCCCGACGACGGTGCTACCCGCGATGAGCCTCTCCCATGCTTGGAAGGTGAGCGGCAGGCGTGTGGTGCGGTGGAGTCGGCCGTGGAAGACGCATGCATGCGGTGAAAGAAGGCCACGACGGGGAGGAATGAGAAATAGACATTTATTTTTTTACTAGTTAAATGCCCGTGTATTGCAACGGGTACACATAATATCACGATAACATATGTATGAGCGTGTGTTATACTGTATCTAAAATAGATACAACAATCATGATGTTTTACAAGTCACAAATACATGAGCATTCACCTTAATCATAACAAGTTTGTGTTTTACAATATATTGTACAATTAAGAATCTAATCTCTCAATGTTTTGACCAAGAGAACGTGCTTTGCATGAACACCAAGCTGTAGCTAGTCACCAATCAAAGATAATCCAGAAGATTTTCAAGTCCAAGATGTGGCATCTAACTTCTTACAGCTGAAGCATGCAGATAGTTGAAGCTGTAGTTAGAAGTATCCTGCACATAAGTTGTTTGTTAATTTTTAAAGTTAAAGTACTATTGATATATCTTGAAAAAATATGTATCGACGTGTAATGCATTACCTCTTTCATAGAGTTAGAACCTCTTTATATACAATATTCTTTGTGAATATATCCTTTATCGGCCTCTTTTTCCCCTTCCCTTTCCTTTTTCCCTTGTTCACGTCCTTCTTAGCAGCCGGCACAGTCAAGATCCTAATGTTCGATCTTGCTGTAGCTCTTGATAGCACCACATACAATTGGCCATGCGAGAACACAGGTTCTGACAAGTATACCACAATGTTAGGGATAGTCTACCATTGTGCCTTGTTAACAGTCATTGCAAAGCTGAGCCGAATAGGGAACTGCTTTCGCTTAAATTGGAAAGGGAACATCTCATCGTCCGACGGGCATAAGGGTAATTGAGGCAGAAAAACCTGCTTTCCAGCGTGCTATCCCAACACAATTTCTACGTTTATGGTATTCTTTTGGAACCCCCGTATGATAAGCCTGGTACCATTACAAAGTCTGTTCGCAGGGTTAATGTTCCTAAGCAATATGACCAGACAACCAATCTTTAGCTTTAACACATATGGAGGTAGACCATTGGGTGTCAAAGTGTTAAGGAATTCCTCTGGGTAGTAGTTGTGCGGATTGTCCACCGCACAGTCAAAGCTATGGTACACAATCTCATCCCCGTGGAAACAACCTATCATCTTCATATTAATCATATCAACCCATTCGTTCTGCATAGATAATCAGCCTGTTCGCTTGCTCGTAAACGATCATAAATTTCTAGCCGGGAACATTGTTTTTCTCTCACACCAAACCAGCCAGCAGTAAATAATCCACGATACGATACAGCCTCCCGAATAGGCTAAATATCGCTCAAGAGTTGATATAATCTTTGCTTGACATATTTGCATTGAGGTTAGGGAATATGCAATCAATTAGAGTATCAAGATCACTATCTTCCCCGGTGTGTGGAACACATATATCATGAGGAAGACAGATTTCATCATCAATAGTCGCCTCCTCAGAACCTCCACCAACGCACAACAAGTATTCTACAAACCACGGGTCGCTCTTTGCCATCATGTTGCGCACCAGTTTTAGATGTCGCATGGAATCCCAAAGGTATGACATCCACAGCGAGGCACCAACTACCTGAGCCCTTGACCCTCTCCGAACAATAGGAAGAACCTGTCTAAAATCTCCACCGAACACCATGGTCTTCCCCTCAAACTACAACTCTGGTCGGTCCATTATATCACAAAGGTTGTTGTTTAGTGCCTCAACACCTTGCCTCTTTATCATTGTCACCTCGTCCCAAATAATAAGGGATATGGCCCGAAGTAGCTTGGCAGTACCACTCTGTTTCGTGAAGGTGCAAAAGGCCCCATTATCGATGGTGAGGGGAATCTTGAAGCGCGAGTGGGCGGTTCTGCCACCAGGCATTATTGAGGCCACAACACCAGATGTAGCTGTTGCCACTACAATCTTTTCTGACTGCGTATAGTAGTGAGAAGTGCTCTATATAGATAAATCTTTCCATTCCCACCAGGACCATCCACAAAGAAGAGACCTCCGTCCTCGGTATCAATCGAGGACATGATCTCATCGTATGCAACCCGCTACTCCTTGTTAAGGGTGTCTGACAGAGCCACATCATCCTCGTTAACCTCAATGCTAGCCTCCTCAAAATTCTCTCTAGGAATATCACGAGAGGCATCATATGTGTCATCAATATTAGGAAGTGGGTACATCTTTATATCCTTCTACATCGATTGTAGCAATTTTTGAATATCCATGAGGACCATCTGCTCCACCATGAAGGTGGATTGATTATTGTGCCTGTAGTCCTCCAACATTGCCTCCTTGTGTTTCTCCCATAGTCCAAACACATCACTAGGCTCACAAAATACTAATATTGTTGAAAAGAGCCTTCGCAGCGCATATGGCATCATCCACCCGGTTGCTTCAGCGATACTCTCGTTCAACGTGTTGTCCTCTTTGATTAAGCCCCTTCTTTCTACAGCTTCATGGAAGGTTGGTAGGATTTTGCCATCCATAGTCCTTAGACACTCAAACGAGGTTGCACCTGCCACATGGTTTAGGAGAACCCTAAGATAGTAATGCTCCCCTCGGCTGGATTGGCAGACATGATTCTTCCAATCTATCATAATGTATCACGACGTACCCTAGTTTGCCAACCTTTGCCCTATGCTTGCCACGTATAGAACTCAGGAAAGTCCTGATACAATATACCTCGAGCTGTTTCATCTGTCCTGTTCTTCTTGAAGTACGTTGTAAGCATTGACTTGTCAGCACCTGGATGATCAAACACTCGTCGAATCCCTTGGCGCCGATGAAATGACACCATGTGCATGTCTAGAAGATGTAGCTGTAAGGACAAAACAAAAAGGTACCTATCACTCAAATCAAACCCGTATATCCTCCACAAGGCTTCTAGGGGGGTTACCCATCTAGCATCTCTGTACTGCTTGATCTCATCAACGTTCCCTTCACTATCCTCCTTGTCAGCCTCTCTCATAGCCATAGACGCCCGGTCATGACCCTTGTAAATGTACTTAAATAGATACTTGACTGCCTTGATGCTCCCACATGCCTCAACATTGATGTGGCAGTTGAATAGATGGAGGAGATATGGGTTGTAAGGCATGACCCATCTGTTGTCAAGCTCGTGTCCGCAAACTTTTTCTTTTCGGCCATCTTCACGCCGTTTGTAAACTAGATATGAATCCTTACCTTGTACTGTGACATCGCAGAAAGGTCTAGGGTAACGGTTCTTGTAGGAATCACGACCCTTTGTGCATGGACAATCGCGATTGAGTTCACAAGGGCCAAGCATCATATGTTTGGTAACCATCTTGTACAAGACTGGGTACTTCTTCTTGTTCGGAAGCTCAGCTGAGATGAGGTGATCATACTGCTCTGGACACATGATCTTGTACTTCCTATCCATGATTAGCAAAAAATGTGCATGCGGCAGACACCTCTTCTAGAACTCCACAACATAAACATGTGCTTGCACCTTTTCAAGGATATCCTTTTTTAGTAGTCTATCCTTTAGCTCTTGTAGTTTTGCTCTAAAGACCCAAACAACGAGATCTGGAAGATCCTGTGGTGTCTGGCCAGGGTAGAGTTCATGCTTGATCTCATCCTAGTTTGGGTTACATGTCATAGTTAGGAAGATGTCCAATTTACCAAACCTCCATACCAGAGCTATGGCGTCCATGTACCGACGCCTCATATCACGTGGGCCTCCAATAAATGATGAAGGCATCACTGTCTGTTTTCCAACAGCGTCTGCTCTACCTTCACTGGCATGCAGGCTATCAACCAATCCTTGGTAGAGGTCGGCCCTAATATCATCTTGATGGTTGCGTATATAATCTAATCGAGAACTCTCGATCTTGATATACGTGTCGACTGCAAACTGCTAGAATAGACGCTTGCCGTACAATATAGGGTTAAATATTTCTAGACGCATCTGAAACTTGTAGCAGTAGTAGTTAAGCACAGACACGCATAGTCTACCAGGGGAGTCTACAAAAAAATAGCCATGAATTAGAGTTGTTTGTAGAATAACCATTGAGGTACATGTATGTGAAGTATTTAAATAAGAAGAATAACAAACCTATTTCTTCTTCTGACCCACTACGAGACTTCTATAGGGCACGATACTCGATGACTTCTTCCATACTAACTCCTTTCTTCGGAATATCCATGTGCCACCCAAGCTCACCCTTAGGGAAGAATAGAGGGTATGAAAGAGCATCGTAACATCCATGATATGAGAGGATGCCATGTCTGCTTCTATCTTTCCCATACAGGACAACACTATTCTAGAACTGACCAAGGAGTTCGCTTCCCTCGATCCAAATAGCAGCCACCTCTAAAGTTGATGGTACATTGTATGTTCTCTGGTCAAGGTTTAGTGTGACATGATAGTCCTCGAGGTGGTGAGCCTGGCCCACACTCCTAAGATGTTGTGAGTATGGGTTGTCATGAAGGATGGCCATAAGCCTCTTAATGACTTCCTTGTCTTTTTGGCACTTCTCTTCATGACATCGTCGATAGCGGTGCTCAAGGCTTGGATCATCATCGTAGAAGTAAAGCTCGAGATGTCTTGGCCCCTTACCCTCTTCTCTACCAAATGACCTTATGTTGTGATAGATCTAGCCATGTGCACGAAAGGTGTATATGCCACTGTTCTTCTAGCTTGCAGTAGCGCTATTGAGACGACAATATAGAGAAGTGAAAGAGAAATGGCCATTGAAAAACCTAATGTTGTTACGAAAGTGCCTAGCATCTACGTCATTACTTGACCAAAGCCTCATAAGCTCATTAGGTACGTTTAGTTCATTGAGCTCGACCTTTCCGTCGCGACAACAGAACCCACATGGTTCATGCTCAAACCTTTTCACATCACAGTGCTCGCAATTTGCAATAGGTTTTAACATATGGGTATCTATAGGCATGTTACTATACACCTCATCATATCGGTCAGGTACTTTAGGGATAGAAGTCGTGTCTTCCTCAAGGTCATTGTCTTGGACATCATCATCATCTTCCTCTTCTGAAATAACATTTAAGCCGTAATAGTTTAGATAAAGTAGTGGAAGATTTGATTTATATTCGTTCTTTCATACAAATACCTTGCCCGACAAATAGGTATCCCTCATCCTCTTCATCATCCTCTTCAAATATATCTCCCTCATCATCATCTATGGCCGTCAAAGATACGTGAGTTAGTAGAACTACGGGTAAAAATAAACAAAGGAGTTCAAATAGTTTATAAAATGCTACAAAATAGTGTAAATTACCACTGTCATCAAATAGTGGTGTCATTGGTGCATCTGATGCAGCCTAAGAGCTAGGTCCTGTCCTTTCTGATAATCATGTAATGACCATGGTTGAGCTGGTATAATATGGTATACAATATAGGTCACCTAAATGGGGTCATGAGGCATTAGTATTTACCGTTGTTCGTCAGGACTGATTGAGGCAAGGGTGTGTTATCATTCGGGTATTCTTCAGCCATGCATTCACAATCATCAAACAGTGGTGCCGTCGGTGTGGATGATGTAGCCTGAATTTTGGGTCCTGTCCTTTCTGTTAATCATGGAATTACCATGGATCGGTTATGTATAATATGGTATATAGGTCTCCTAAATGGGATAATGAGGCATCAGTATATACCGTTGTTAGTCATGACTGATTGAGTCAAGGGTGTGTTAGCACCCACTCGGTCTTTAGCCATGCAGTCACCATCTTTATTAGATGCCCTTGTGTTCGAGCCAATGCGACGCTCAAACATCGTGTTACGACGCGTTAACAACACATGTCTTTGTCCAGATGAAACATATGATCATTGTGTCATATGGCCAGACAGCAACTTATCGCATCCTTCATCATCGGCCTCCTCATAAGGTGGAGGAATATAAAGAGGTGTTGCACTGAACTCTGGGATAACCCAATCACTGGATTTTGTCATAGTTCCATGATTTCTAGATGCGCCCGCAGTGGGCCACACAACCTCAGGAATATATAATAGGTTCTCCATGGCGATAGACTCTAGGTGCAGGGTGTGCTTCCTCACCTCTTTGAATTTTTTCTTAGACAATTTCAATGCTCCTTACGCTTGGGTTCAACATTGTGCAGCCTTTGACGCTCACGCCTTGCTTCCCTCTGTTCGGGCGTCATATTTTTGTACCATCCACTCTTGTAGTCACTTCTCGATGTACTTTTTTTACCAATAGTGCTCTCATTCTCTATAGTTTTTATTGTTGGCTCATCTATCAATGAAATCATATAAATACATTCATTAGCTATATTGGGTCATATTATTGCAATATCATTTTAAAAGACCTAAAATATTTTAGCATATTTAATTACATGATAATTGAGTGGACATGTTCTCATCAACAATATTGTTGGTATGATAGGAATCATTCCTATGGAGCCAATCATCTGTTTCACCAGGATCAACGTTTTATTTATTTGATGCAGCTTCGTCATCTACAAAATTGTACATATTACATATATCTGTAAGACAAAATAAGTGTCAATTCATCACGCCATGGCAATATGTTAGGATTCAAGCATTACAATTGGTAGTTACAAGAACATGCTGATTTTTTCTCTGCTGATATGTTTCACGTCGTCTCTTATTAATTGCATCCTTTTGTTGAAGCCATCGAGCTCTATCCCTTTCTCTCTTACGTTCTTTAGCATCGACTGCAGTTAATTTTAGAGTAATATAAGTTACCATAGTCCATACACATAGTACATGCCATATAATATTTGACACGATATTATATTACCTTCTTTAGCAGTGTTAGTCTTGTCTCCCAATGGTGCATGAGAAGTATTATCCATTGTATGAATCTATTATAAAAACAGTGAAATAGCTAATATTAATTACAATTAGCACTTAAGAGCTAGCAGTTAGTAGAAATGGTGCAGGAAAAATAGAAACCGACAACCATTAATCTAGATATATATGGGAGATACATGCCTAACTACATATTGCAAACTACCTTAGCTAAGGTTCCTATCTACATACCATTGTTGAGAAAAATGTAAATAGAAATTATCGTCTTCCTGATAAGGGTTTAGACATTGTCATCTTTGTTGCACCTTCTTTGCACTCCCTAAACTCGTGCGAGTGTTCTATTCTCACTTCATCTGGAATCGACATTTACAGGCGACATCAGGTTGTTTGGTATGCTCGGCCAGTAGTAAGGATTATATAGGGTCATGTTCCATTAATTGACTGACAACATAAGGTGATTAATGATGGCAATGGAAAAACTGCTATATCATGTTTAGAAAGTCTAAAGGGTGGGCATACAACCTATCGAAAGCTATGTTGATTTTTGAAAAAAAAATCAGTGAGCTTCCTATGAGCATCACAGCCACAAACTAAACAGATCAAAATGATACTACGTAACACATAAATCAACAACTGCAATCTGATGACACAATGCCATGGGTGACCATATGAAATACTACATGATCTAACTATCAAAGCATTAAACTGTATTTGCATACACATAGTATTAAATACACTGAGTGTTAAATAATTATAATACAATGCCATGGGCGGTATTAGTTGTAAGAAAATAATTATAATAAGTACTTCCAAGTATTAAATACACATAGTGTTTGTTTTCTGCAAGTAATACAACTTTGCAGTGAAGGATAAACTGAGGGATCTCGACTGCATTTGCATACATGAATCAAGATAAAACAGATCAAAAAGCATTGCCCCCAGATGTGGTAAACCAGCACAAATAAATCATAAGAGAAACTAAGATTTTGCATACCTTCTTGTGTACAACAGTTGATGGATGTTTACTTTTTTTTAAAAAAAAAATACTTGACTTTTAGAGTTAGTTGCTCAACTGTAAACAAAATATGGACATATCAGTTCAACATCTTCTTATGGCTGTTAATCAAAGAGGCAAAACAAACTCAGTAAATTCAGTGAGCGCATGATAAAAATAGGAGATGTCTACCCAACAACGGGTTGTTTTAGCCCTTTCTGTCAACCAAATTTTTTCTATGCACTTACAGTGTCTTATAGCTATATTTATACCGCCTTATTATTATATTTATAGTGATTTCTTCAGTGTAATTTATTAGACAGAGTGATGTAATATGAGAATAACACAAAAATATGCCAAATTTTTCAAAAAAGATTTACAAAATATTTCTATGGATTCCAGACATCGAAGAAATATATGTCAAATTATTCATAAATTCTTTAGAAATTTCAAAAAAAATCCACACAAGGAGGTGAGAGAGGAGAGATTGTCGCAGGGTGTTTCGTGCTCGCGTTCGTGTGTTAGGCAAGGACGCATGCACCAGCACGCACAGGGACGCATCGCACGCATGCATGCTGAAGCCTAGCGCACGCACGCACGCACAGGGACGCATCGCACGCACGCACGCACACACCAGCATGATCGCAGGGTGGGGGAGGCCATTGCTTCCGCATTGCACGGCCCAAAAACCGGTTGATCGCAACCGGCAAATCAACCGATTGATCATTAGCTTTTCTGTAAAAATAATTGCTTGACATCACCTTATGGCGTGGGGAAAGGATGAGAATTGGATGGATAGATAATGTTAAACACAATAAAAAATATCTAATGGTATAAAAGATAACTCCAGGCATTTCACAACAACTAAGAAAAGAGAGAAGTATGCTAGAAACAACCATTTCTGAAATTGGCATCATCTAATGGTATAAAACTATTATAAAAGTATAGCCTACCCCCTTTAGGCTTATGTAAACTCAAGAAAAACTACTGTAAAGAAGACAGAAGTCATGTTATAATACAAGAGATGCGAAATGACTAAATATTTCATTTTATAAGAATGGTCAAGTATTAACACATGATCTGTGAACTGTGACATGGATTAAAATCACTAATTAGTAAAATTACTCACTGTGCAGTAGCAGGGGGCAACCGAGCAAGGGTTGAACCGCAGAAGGGCTAGGCTGCAGCTTGCAGGGGCACTGCTCGTCCGCTTGGTGGCTGGGTGCCTGGCGCTTGACACTCTGGCCGACTGGGTCGCTGCAGGCTTGACGCCTGACGCCCAAGTCAACTGAGGCGCTACGGAGAACGGCGAGGGCGGCCACGGCGTGCGATGCCAAGAACGAGGGCAAGGGCGAGGGCGATGGTGCGGGGGCGACGGCGAGGACAGAAAACGGCGGCGCGCGGGGAGCGAGGCCGGCGGGAGAGAACGTCGGAGGAAGGCAAGTCCACCGCCCTGGTCGGCTGGCTCCCCTCGGCTTGGCGAGAGCGGCCGCGACACTTGACGGCGATGGCGCGGGTGCGAGGGCAAGCGCGGAGAACGGCGGCGCGCGGGGAGCGAGGCTGGCGGGCGATGGCCACACGACCTCTAGCTGCTACCGGAGGGGAGGAGATATTGCGGCACGGGAAGAAAGCTTCTGGAGTGCGCAGAATGGGATTGGGGATTGCTGTGATTGAGGGCTTTCCTTTTCTGTTGGATGACACGGGAGCGAGCGACAGGCCGAGGTGAGCGCCGGGCGGTCATTCGAGCGAGCGAGCGGTCAAGGTTTTGTTTCACACGAAAGGAGCGGGTGCGAGTGATGATTTGTTTCGCACGTCTGTCAATGATTCTTTTATGAATATTTTAGTTATAGAGATAGAGAGAAACTAGGTCCAGAAAGGACACGTCGAGAGGGTCGAACGCCCTAACGAGAGCATTTCCAATGTAAATTACGTGCCTCCCCTCACACAATGAATTAACCGGCGCGGCCGCGCCTCACTATCCTACCACTGTACAAACAAGAAACAATTCGATCCCTTCCATTGTCCCAGGTGGCCTGCGGCCAGGAGGCAAGCAAACATGAGCGCTGCTACTCTCCCGACCGGGCAGGAGCCGCACGCAGTGTGCGTGCCGTTCCCGACGCAGGGCCACATCACGCCGATGCTGAAGCTGGCCAAGATCCTCCACGCCAGGGGCTTCCGCGTCACCTTCGTCAACACCGAGTACAACCACCGCCGTCGCGGGCCTCACGGCGTTCCGCTTCGCCACCATCCCTGACGGCCTACCGGAGTCCGACGCCGACGCCACGCAGGACCCGGCGACCATCAGCTACGCCACCAAGCACAACTGCCCGCCTCACCTGCGAAGCCTGCTCGCCGGGCTGGACGGCGTGACGTGCGTCGTGGCGGACAACCTGATGAGCTTCAGCGTGGACGCCGCCAGGGAGATGGGCGTGCCGTGCGCGCTCTTCGAGACGGCCAGCGCCTGCGGCTACATGGGCTACCGCAACTTCCGCCTCCTCATCGACAGGGGCATCATCCCCTTCAAAGGTATGCTCTGGCTGCTGCCTCTGGTCCTCTGCATCCCTATCCAATCCGTCGAAAGCGATGTGAATTTTTTTGTGTGGCGCAGACGAAGAGCAGCTGACGAACGGGTTCATGGACACGCCGGTGGACTGGGCGCCCGGCATGAGCAAGCACATGCGGCTCAAGGACTTCCCGACCTTCCTCCGCACCACGGACCCCAACGACGTGCTGATGAACTTCCAGCTACAGGAGGTGGAACGCTCGGAGTACGCGTCCGCCGTCGTCATCAACACCTTCGACGAGTTGGAGCAGCCGGCGCTCGACGCCATGCGCGCCATCATCCCGGCCGTATACACCATCGGCCCGCTGGCTTCCGTCACGGAGCAGGTCGTCGTCCGCAGGGGCCCGGGCCCCCTCGACGCAGTGAGCTGCAGCCTGTGGCGGGAGGACCAGTCCTGCCTCGCGTGGCTGGACGCCAGGAAGCCCCGCCCGCGGTCGGTGGTGTACGTGAACTTCGGGAGCATTACGGTCATGAGCGGGCAGGAGCTGGCGGAGTTCGCGTCGGCGCTGGCGAGCAGCGGCCACGATTTCCTGTGGATCGTCCGGCCGGACGTCGTTAAGGGCGACACCTCCTCGGCGGCGGCGCTGCCCCCGGGGTTCCTGGAGGCGACCAAGGGCAGGGGCCTCCTGGCGAGTTGGTGCGACCAGGAGGCCGTGCTGCGGCACGAGGCGGTGGGCCTGTTACTGACGCACAGCGGGTGGAACTCGACGCTGGAGAGCCTCGGCGCCGGGGTGCCGATGCTGTGCTAGCCATTCTTCGCGGAGCAGCAGACCAACTGCCGGTACAAGTGCGTCGAGTGGGGCGTGGCGATGGAGGTCGGCGACGACGTGCGGCGGGAGGCCGTGGAGGCGAGGATACGGGAGGCGATGGGTGGGGACAAGGGCAAGGAGATGGCGCGCAGGGCGGCAGAGTGGAAAGAGGCCGCCGCGGGGTCGGCGGCGAGGTCGCTCGCGAACCTCGACAGGCTCATCAACGATGTGCTGCTCTCTCCGGCACGATTGGCGGCTTACTCAAAATGGCTTCAATGATGGATGGCCCTGATCAAAGTTTGGCGATGCTGAGCGATGGATGAACGATGATGAGATGATCTACCGACTATCAAGAGTCTGGAATGGTCGTGTTTTTCAGCCCCTTCGTGACTTTGTGTGGGGGGGGGGGGGGTTCTTTAAAAAAACATGTCTCAAACATTATTTTTTAAGAATTTAAATTACTAATGTAGTTTGATTTTTCTCTCCTGCTTATGATATGGGTGACACGTCGGCCAAAAATTACTTTTAAAACCACAAAGCATACATCAATGGTTTCAAAAACTAGAAAAGATCAATAAATCGGTTACCGGACTTCAACGATAATTAGATAAGATCAAGCTATCTTTTTCCTTGTAGCTTAGAACAACCTGGGCTGAGAGAATCGTGGCCTAGGGTGGCCCGTTGGTCGTTTGAGTTCGTTTTGTCTATATAGCGACGAATTCGTCAACATTTTAGTTTACATTACATTTGTTGTAGTGGATTCAATACGTGCCATGTGATCTTAGCATTTCTTCATCTGTGAAATCTTGCATCCTACGTAAGATTTATCCGTGCAAAATCTTAGACCCATCCCGTCCGGTTCATAAATCCAGGGTCCCGATGGACCCGCTTCCCATTAAAAGCTCGGTCCAGCAGACGGCATTATAACAACATGTGATTTCTGGGCCGGCCCAGATACCTAACGACAGGCCGAAATAGCGATCCAGTCTTCGACGGGAAGGCCTGGCCAAGGAGGGAGACAACGCTCGTTTCTGACTTCGATCCGCTTTTCCGACCAGGAATACGCCGAACCTCTGCTTACAGCTCTTCTCCGACCGACACGGTCGGAGCTGACTAGGAATGACCGACCGGGGAGGCCCGCTCGGTGAGGACCCAAGGATCAGACAGAACAGATAAAGCAAGATGCTCAAGTCAACCGCAATACTGAGGGTCGTACCCTGCACACCTGCAGGACAGTACCGCCAGGTCATGCTAGAAGGGTGCTTTGCAGCCTTCGAGGCATGTCAGAACCCAAACAGTGTTGTGAGTGCCGATATTTGCCTTACAGTGTTGTGGGTGTCGTCATTTGCCATACCAGGCGAACACGGTAAAGCATGCCACATACGTCTGACATAAACAGTATTGTGGGCGTCGACGACTGTCTTGTACCCGACAGCGTGGGCAACAAGACTTAGTAGCACATGTGCACGCTCTCTCTCTCACACACTTGTAAGGCTATCCCCTTCATCTATAAAAGGGGATGCGCTGTCTCCCAACGAGGAGGATTCATTCCGATTCTCTCTCTCTACTAAGCTTTAAACATTCTGAGCACTCGAACAGCTCTAGAACTCTAAAGCTACACAGAGCATACGTTCCCATACTTAGCGCACGCTGGAACTCCCGTCACTCTTGGCCCTTCGGTTCAGATCCTGACTGGACCTTTAACACCGCCTTCTTATTTCCACTCGTTTGTAACCCCATAGCAAACTTCGAGCACCTGGGCTTAGGAATAAAGTCACCGACCGACTGGAACTGGACATAGGGCACGTTGCCTGAACCAGTATAAACTCTATGTCATTGAGTGCTAGGCCACATCCGATCACAACGCACGGCAAAACTATAAATATTTACTTGTTGGTCACTTTTCGCACCGATAGTTGGCGCCGTCCGTGGGGAGGACACCGTGCGTTCACGTTTTTGGTCATCGGATGGCCCACTTTTCCACCATCTTCAGCATGGTGGGCTCAAGCGACACAACTCGCTTCGGCTCATTGGAGTTTCTCATGCTCCCACCCGTTGGGATATGGGTTCCTCCTGTCTTCGAGCCGCTCTAGACCTTCCTCTTTGGAAGTCTGGACTTCATCGCCGACTAGCTCGTCATACTTCGCCTCCGCGAGGAGGCACCTGTCCCGACGCCCATTGGAGAAGGAGCGCCCTCTGTCGGCTCCGGGCCACCCGACGACCTCAACGATGAGACACCCGCGCTTCGCATCGAGCCCACGTTGGGCTCAAACCCCACTGTGAGTAGCATACATATTATTCTTTACTCGCTATTTAATACTCCCCGCTGACTCTTCGAAGGGACCCTGTTGTCCCCACCACAACTGTCGTGCGACCGGCTCTCCTATGGCCTCGTGTCCCCCACAGACACGGATGCACGGGGGCTCCGAAGGACGCCGATACTGCCCCCTCTCACATCCGAATTCATGGGGATGGTGGGTTATGCTCCCACCTCTTTTCACGACCACGTGGATGACAGGGTTGAAAGCGATGGCTCAAGCATCGGTGACGTGGCGCTTGGCCACCCTCTATCCTGGGAGTGCGCTATGGCGGACGATCTGAGACACCCACTGGTGGTAGCGGAATCTCTACAGACTCACACCCCTTCGAACCCTCATGTGGAGGCCCTCGCTCGTGCGTAGGAGCTCGATGAAAAGTTGCGACAAAGGCGGTAGAGCCAACTGCCACCTGCGCTGGCACGCTCGGCGTAGCACGCTGCGCCACACGCGCGTAACCCGACGAGCCGCGCCTGGGGTCGCGCCTGTCAGGTCCAGTGCAACATCCTGGACGGAGGAAATGATCCCCCGCAGTTCGCTCGGGCTGGCCAGAACATTGCCGCCGCGACGATGCTTCTGCATGGCCTTCCCGAGCCTATCGACCCCCAGGAGCTGGCAATTCACCAGAACCTCTGGGCGCTGGTGGAAACCGCCGCCGTTCAACAGGCGGAGAGCTCCACGTCGCGACACCGGCTCGCGGCTTCTTTCCCTACCGGGGGAATGGGGCTGCAGCAGTTGAACGCTCCATCCGCTCACCACTATAGTCGCTTGGCGTGGAACAGGAGGTCGCAGATGCACCACGGCCTGACCTGGTGCCCGCTCCACAATGACCACCCATGCGCGAATGGCTCAGACTAAACCATGACACTCATAGCGTCATCAACAATCGGCGTCAAGCCTGGCGTGATGATGACGTCCATCATGGAGCGGCGAGAGCAGGCGACACGGGCCACGGCTGGACCATCGAGGGGAGCAGGGACACGCACCCCAAGCATGATCACCGACCAGATAACAAGAGTCCTAGCCCAGATGGTCTGGGACCACGAGCCTTTGGCCGTCGCATCTAGAGAGCGCCATTCCCACAGCGCTTCCGACCACCCACCAACATCGCCATCGGGGAAACAAATCCCGGTATATGGCTTTAAGACTTCTGGCTCGCCTGCCAAGCCAGAGGAGTAGATGATGACCACTTCATCATTTAATACCTCCCCATCTACGTGGGGGAGCATGGCTCGAATTCCTCCTGCCTGACAGCATCCACAACTAGGTGGATCTCAAGAGGATCTTCATCAAGAATTTCCAGGGGACGTATGTCCATCCTGAGAATTCCTGGGACCTCAAGAGCTGCCAACAAGAGCCCAACGAGTCCCTACAGGATTACATCCGTAGGTTCTCAAAACGATGCAACTCCCTTCCTGATGTCGTTGATGCGGACGTCAATAGTGTGTTCCTCTCTAGGACAACCTATGAATCCTTGATCCACAAGCTTGGCTGCCTGAAGCCCCGTACCACCCGTGACCTGCTCGACGTCGCCACGAACCATGCCTCCGGCGAGGAGGCGATCGGAGCGGTCTTTAGCGGAGGCCGAGACAAGGGTAAGGCCAAGCACGAGGACTAAGGCGAGGGCCCCTCCACACAAAGGGGCAAAACTAACAAGAAGGATCGACGCCGACCGGCCAACTCCGCTTTGGTCGTCGCGGCTGATCATGCGGGCAAGTAGCCCCAGCAGGGTCAGCCTGACCACTTCGACAAGCTCATGGAGAGCCCATGCACCAACCATGCCTACCCCATCAAGCACCTCTACAAGGACTACGAACTCCTCAAGCGCTTTCTACGGCATGTCGATGGGCCAAAGGAAGGAAAGGGCAAGGAGGCAGCGGCCAAGAAAGGAGGCATGGCAGGTAAGGATGATGACGACTTTCCCAATCCCAAGGAATGCATCATGATCTTTGGGGGATCTGATGCCATATACTCCAAGCGCCAGCACAAGGTGCGCTACAGAGAGGCATGCGTCACCAAAACGGTCGTCCCCTCTTTCCTTGGCTGGTCAGAACCTCCGATCACTTTTGATTAGAGGGACCATCCTTCCCACGTCACCAGACCGGGTCGCTACCCGCTCGTCATCGACCCCATCGTTCACAAGAAGCGCCTCACCAAGGTGCTGATGGACGGAGGCAGCGGCCTCAACATTCTCTACGTCGACACCCTCAACGCCATGCGCATCCCCTAGTCGGAGCTCTGCCCAGTGAGCTCTCCCTTCCATGGCGTGATCCTTGGGACGCAGGCATACCCGCTCGAGTAGATCGACCTGCCCATCATGTTTGGCGATCGAACCAACTTCTGCTCGGAGGTCCTCACCTTCGAGGTGGTGGACTTCCTAGGGTCCTACCACGCCATCTTGGGGCAGCCATGCTATGCCAAGTTCATGGCGATCCCCAACTACACGTACCTCAAGTTGAAGATGCTGGGACCGAATGGTGTCATCACTTTGGGTAGCACCTTTTCACACACCTACACATGTGACCTCGAGCTTTTCAAGCTTGCCACTGCCGTCATCAACTCAGCTGATCTCCCTCAGCTCAGAAATTTGTCGACTCCAACAGTCCCGGACTGTAACAAGCCAACCTCCTCAACTGCCTTCCACCCAATCGAGGAAACTAAGGTGGTGAGAATCGACCCCACTGACCCAACCAAGACGGTGCGGATCGGGGCCAAGCTCCCGGCCAAATAGGAATGTGAGCTCACCGACTTTCTATGCGCCAATCACGATGTCTTCACATGGAAACCTTCTGACATGCTGGGCATACCGTGGGAGGTCACCAAGCATGCATTATGCCTCGTCCTAGGCTTAAAGCCCACCAAGCAACGCCTGTGTTGCTTTGACAATGAGAGGCACAGGGCCATAGGCGAGGAGATCGCCAAACTCCTGGCAGCTAGATTCATCAAGGAGGTATACCACTCTGACTGGCTAGCCAATCATATTCTTGTTAAAAAGAAGATCGGGAAATAGAGAATGCGCGTTGATTATACTGGCCTCAACAAGGCTTGTCCGAAGGACCATTTTCCTTTGCCACGCATAGACCAGATAGTCGACTCCATCTCATGATGCAAAATCCTCTCATTTCTGGATGCCTACTCAGGCTACCACCAGATCGCGATGAAAGAGTTCAACTAGCTCGCAACTTCATTCATCACCCAGTATGGTTCGTACTGCTATGTAACCATGCCTTTCAGTCTGAAGAACGCTGACACCACCTATCAACGGTGCATGTAGCAATGCTTTGTCGACCAAATCAACTCGCTTGACCAGCCTGACCAAGTCGAGCGGCCAAAACCAATAATCGCCGTCTATGTATATGACATAGTGGTCAAAACGGCTTAAGCTTGCGACCTGATCACAAACTTGGCCGCAACGTTCACAAACCTCCAAAGGTTCAGCGTCAAATTGAATCCCAAAAAATATATTTTTGGGGTTCCGAAGGGCAAGCTGCTTGGATACATCATGTCCGAATGTGGCATCGAGGCCAACCCCAAAAAAATCACGGCCATCTCCAACATGGGCCCTATATGCAACGTCAAGGGCGTGCTGAGGCTCACCGACTGTTTGGTCGCCCTGAGCCGGTTCATCTCACGGCTAAGCGAGCGAGGGATGCCTCTCTACAAACTTCTCAAAAAGACAGACACGTTCATCTGGACTGAGGAGGCACAGTAGGCTTTGGAAAGCCTCAAAGCATTACTGACGTCGGCCCCAATCCTCACCAACGCCAAGGTTCAGTACCCCCAGGTGCAAAAGCTTCTATATGCCATACTGATGGTGACCCTAAAGCTCCTGCATTACTTCACCGACCACGAAGTCATGGTCATCACGTCGTAGCCGCTAGGAGACATCGTCCACAACCACGACGCCACGGGGCGAATCTCCAAATGGGCACTCGAGCTAATGGGCCATGACATCAGGTTTATCCCCCGCACCGCTATTAAGTCTTAGGCTCTCACGGACTTTATCACCGAATGGATGGAGGTCCAGCTCCGGACCCCAGACGTCACCTATGAGTACTGGACAATGTACTTCAATGGGTCGGTAATGGTGCCTGGCTCAGGGGCTGGAGTGGTTCTGATCTCCCTGGATGGGAGCAGGCTCCCTATGCGATCCGTCTCTATTTTTCGGCCTCAAATAACGCTATGGAATACGAGTCCCTCATCAACGGACTACGCATCGCCATCAAGCTTGGCGCTACATGGTTGTACGCCCGTGATGACTCAGAGTTGGTCGTGGACAAAGTCATGAAGGAGTCCTCTTGGAAAAGCCCCCTCATGGCAGCATACTACCAGGAGGTGCGCAAGCTCGAGGACAAATTCCAGGGGATCAAACTACATCATGTCCCCTAAAAGGACAACGATGCCACCGATTTTCTCGCAAAATTGGCTACTAGGCGGGTTCCGTCTCTAGATAGGGTCTTCATCAACGACCTTCATGAGCCGTCTGCCCACATCCTGGAAGGTCCAATCCAGACACACTCCGACACCAATCTGGCACTCAGAGGCTCCGACCTTGGTGCCTCCATGATGATGTTGCCCGCCGATGTTGCCATGGTAGCACACGATCAAGCTGACTGGAGAGCACCGCTACTCACCTACCTCCTCGAGGAGATTCTCCCACCAGAAAGGACTAAAGCACGATGAATCGCTTGATGCACCAAGACGTTCGTCACATTCAGTAACGAACTTTACAAGCAAAGTCCATCGCGAGTACTCATGAAGTGCATCCCTACCAACCAAGGGAAACAAATCCTCCTCGAGGTCCATGTCAGAATCTGTGGACATCACGTGGCCCCGAGGTCAGTGGTCGGAAAAGCCTTCCGCCATGGTTTTTACTAGGCCACTACGCTGCAAGATGCAGAGGAGGTCGTCCGTAGCTGTGAGGGATGCCAGTTCTACGCTCTGCAATCTCATTTGCCAGCGTAGGAGCTTTGAACCATCCCCATCACCTGGCAATTCGTAGTCTAGGGGCTCAACATGGTCGGACCCCTCAAAAAGGGCCTAGGTGGCTTCACTCACCTACTCGTAGCGGTGGACAAATTCACCAAGTGGATAGAGGCGAAGCCCATCACCAACATTCGCTCGGAAGAGGCGGTCAAGTTCTTCCTTGACATCAACTATCATTTTGGTGTTCCTAACTGTATCATCACTGACCACGGAACTAACTTCATCAGGAAGAAGTTCCTAGACTTTTGTGATGGATACGGCATCAGGATCGATTGGGCCTTGGTCGGACATCCACGTACTAACGGTCAGGTCGAGCGGGCCAATGGCATGGTCCTCCAAGGACTTATGCCATGCATCTTTAACCGACTCAATAAGTATGTCGGGCGATGCATTGCAGAGGTCCCAATGATCCTCTAGAGCCTAAGAATGACCCCTAACTGATCCATAGGGTTCACACCTTTTTTCCTAGCCTACGGAGCTAAAGCAGCGTTGCCCTCCGACCTCGACCACAGCGCCCCAAGAGTGAAGGCCTTAGACCAAGACCGAGCCATCGAGGCTCAGCAGGACGCGGTTGACCTACTCGAGGAGGCTCGTGAGACGACCATCATCCTCTCCGCTCGCTACCAGCAAACTCTTCGGAGGTACCATGAAAGAAAAATCAGGGGGAGGATCCTCGAGGTTGGTGATCTCATGCTCCGGAGAACCCAATCAACCATGGAGAAACATAAACTCTCTCCACCATGGGAAGGACCCTATACAATGACCGAGGTGATCCGACTTGGCATCTACCGACTGATGGACGACAATGGCAACGTTCTCACCAACACATGGAACATCGAACAGTTACGTCGTTTCTTCCCCTAAAGCTCGGTCCTACCATGTTCTTTCATTCAACGTTTGCTCCTACAAGCACCCCAGCCCGAGCACTCCTGGTCTGGGTTGCTCGGGGGCTCCACGAGGGTGTGATACCACCCCTCTTTTTTACTATCATATAGTAATACTTTTCACCCAAATGAAATGGTAGTCCGTTCCTTTAGTTACCCTACGTAACTTATGTTTCAAAGTCCCAACCGATCACACCACGCCACGACCTATGGTTATGAGTAGCTGAGCCTCACGGGCCATGCTCGGGTTCTTAAGGTTGTAGCCCATGGGTCAAACAGGCAAGTGCGAAAAAGAAAGGATAAGAAACAAAGTTATGCTAGGGTAAAAACAAGGACGGATGGGACAAGCTTCACCTTACAAGTGATTCCATCACAAAACAAAATTGAAGTATTCTTGAATGTAAAAAACTATTCACACGAGGGCTCCCCCATTACCTTGTCCTTTACATATACTGACTGTTTCTATTGTGACCACCCGGTGGCATCGGCTGACAGCACGACCGATGAGGACAAGGGCAGCTTGCTTTTTGACGGGACGATGTTTGGCTCGGTCAGAGACGGGACGACGCTCGCTTCCAACATGGACTCCACTCCTTCCGCAGGCTGGATGACATCTTCTTGGCGCATGCCTTTAGCCACGCACGAACGGTGAGCCTCCATCACCCAATACGCGGAGACTAGCTCAGCAACCATCCGTGCATATGGCACCAAGCTCTCCCCAAGCGCATGGATTACATCCACGCTCCACCCGTCGGCGTACCCTCTACAGATGGCAGTGAAGTCTAGATCTGGGTGGTGCATCACCACTGAGGTCCACACCCCTGATGTCTCGTAGAACATGCCGTCGGAGATAAGCGCCTAGACTTTGTTTGGGACCACCGCCAGTTGGACGGCGGGCGTACTAGTGCTCGGTCCTGACCCGAACACCTCGGAAACGACCACCTAGGTGACGCTACGAATCTAGTCGAGCTCTCCCTCGAGAGCATGTCACTCTTCAAGGGACTTGTCTAGCGCCTCCGCACTCCGACCGATCGCCACCTTGGCTGTCTCCAACTCTCGCTCTAGAGAACCAATTTTTCCACCCAGTTCTGGAAAAAGGACGACAAGTTCAGAAGCAAAGGAATGGAAAAACCAAGGCATAAACCAAAGGCAGAATAGACACATACCAAGGTTGGTGCTTTCGAGGATGGAGAGTCCTTCCTCTTGCTGGGTCACCTTCTCGAGCAGTCGAGCGTTCGACTCCTCTACCCCAAGCACCTACCCCCAGAGCATGACCATTTTTTGTTCAGCCTCCGACCGGGCCTTCTGCTCCTTCTCTAGAGCCTCCAAGGACTTCTGAAGCACCATTTCGACCTTTGCTAAGTGGACCTTCACTACATCGAGTTCCCGCTCGGCAGCACTCGCCCGTCCCACCGCGAGCAGTTCCACAGCCTGTGCTCCCGTCGCCTCGGCCGCCCGGTCTTGGAACTCACGGCGGGTGGATTCTAGCTGGCGCTGAAGCTCGTCAACCCACCACGACATCATTGCTTCCTGCCCTATCCGACCGTGTTCCTCCCGAACAAAATGGAACTTGCGGATCGACATCACCTCTAAATCATGTAAAGCGAGAAGCAAACATGCTGAAACAACCAGTGAAAAACCAAGGAGTCAAGGACAAACGCTAAAAATCTAGAAAACTTACCTCTGCGATGTGTGGCAGGTCAACTGTAACCGCCTGGTGGACAAACTCAACCCGCTCCAATGCCTCCTTGAGCCTCGCCTTGGTTTGGGCGAGATCAGACTCCATCGACAGTCCTCTCTCCCCAAGCAAGTCCTAGAGCTTCACCTCCTCCTCATCGCGAAGGACGAACTAAACCTTCCTTGGGTCACCGAGGCAGGGCCACACCAGCTCGTGGGTCACCTACGACCTGCTGGAAGATCCAGCCATTGCAATATCATGCGACGACCAGATCGTCACCAACTCCTACGACGGCGGGATGGATGGCGGCTCCACCCTAGTGCCTACCTCACTGGAGCAGAAGATCTCTACTATCTGGACTCTGTGGCTCGCCGAAGGATGTTCTACCTCTGGCCTGGCCACGTCTCCTCCCGACCCCTCTAGCTCTGACCAGTAGGGCGAGCCATGCGTTCCTCCGCTGGGCGAGGCAGGGAGCCTGGTTTCCCACCTCTCTTTCGCCACAGCTATTGGGGGAGGGATCACAAGGGTCACCTCTGACCCAACCTCTGCCATTGCCATGGGGATCGCTGCCATCACCGCCGTTGTCGCTGCCACCGTACTCGTGACTGGCCAGGAGGACGCAACCCCTAGAAGGGATGGTTGCACCGCTGCCAATCTGCTTGCCCCGCCGCTCATCACAACTCACTACAGGCTAGGTCTCCACTCCTCCCACATGGGAGGGGGGACGATGCCCAGTCCCGCTAGTCCCTGGCCGCTGTCAGATAACTGTTGGTTAGTCGTGCTCAAAAAACTCAGCTGTGAGATTGGAAAGGAACATAAATGCATACCTAAATGAAAGCGGCAGAGCCCTAAAGCCTTGACCCGCTAACAACAAGGACCCCTCATGGGTCGCGACCCTCGCCCCATCATATCGACCGAGGGAGGAGTTGATCCGGCCTGTTCCCGATCAGCCCCCGAATGGCCGCGACTGCCAGCTCGTGGCGCATCCACTAGAGCAACTGATGGGGCATCTCCCCGTTGTGGGTCGCGCACGCGTGCCAACCCTGAAGTTGCGGGCAAACAAACACTCCCCTCCGACTGGCTGGCGTGTCCCGCCACACTCGAAGCAGGGGGGTGCGGAGCCAACGACACCTCCGAAGGGCGCGGTGACCACGCCCGCTTCACCTCTTGTTTGACAGCGGCGTCTTCACTTGCGGCGCACTTCCTTGACTTAGGAACATCGTCGTGCTTCTTCGTATCCCACCCACTGTCGATGGATGCGGCCACAGGCTCATGACACTCCACCGAGGTCACGACGACGCCCCTGTCTCCATCCTTGGAGGTACTTGCGTCACCACCCATCTCCGTGGGCTCCTTCGACTCAAGCTCCGCCTCCATGTCGCTCTGGCTTTCACCCACCCAGACCCGCCGGCCGATCTCCTTCTCCTTCTTGAACCTCCTTCGGGGCTTCTCAGCTCTCTTCTTCTTCTTGGCAAGCGCTGCCTCCTTCAGGGTAGCTTGCCGAGCTACACCCTCTGGCCCCCTCAGAAGATGTGGCCAGGATTTGTAACCCATGAGTCCCTACGAAACGAACAACTCAAAATCAAAATAAAGGAGAGCAAGAGGGAAAAGGACATGGAATAAGAAGAGGGGAGCATACTAGATTGGACAGCTTCGCGGCATGAAAAGGTTTGAGCGTTCCTTCAAGGGAGTCTTTATCCCTTAGTTGCAGCACCCGGTCAAGTTGACTCCAGACTTCATCCTTCAACAACTCCTCTGGCAATGTGCGGTGGGGATCCGTTGGGCTAGAGTATGCCCATATCGGCCGCCTCCTCTTTGCCAGTGGGGCGACTCAATGGCGGAAGAAGGTGTGGAAGACCCACAGCCCATCGAGGCCATCCTGCACCAGCTTCTGAAGCTCTGCCTCAATGACCACCAGTTTGTTCTGTCGACTAGAGGGACCCCACGACCAGCTTTCCTGCCTCTCCGGCCTTCTTCCGGTGAACGGCGGGAATGGCGCCTCCGTTGGGTACCTGATGTAGAACCACTCGCCATGCCACCCCCGATTGGAGTCATAGGGGGAGTACATGGGGTAGGAGGTCAATGGCTTTGTCTTCTTCTACAAGGAGAAACCCCCAACCAGTGCGGTTCTAGGTGGCTTCCCCTCAAACAAGGCTCGCCCGGTGAAGATCCACCAGAAGAGGTCCACGTGCGGCTCCATCCCGGGGAAGGCCTCACAGACAGTGATGAAACTGGCAATGTGCAGCACCCTAGTCGGATTGAGGTGTTGTAGCTCTAGGCCCCACTCATTGAGGAGCCCGCACAAGAACCAGTGCGTGGGATATCTAAGCCCGCGCTCATGGAAGGCGAGGAAGGAGACAAGCTCATCGGCCCGTGGTCACAAAACAGCTTCCCCTGGCGTAGGAGCCCTCCAGTGCGCCACCTCCTTCGATGGGAACAACCCCTTCTCGGCGAAGGCATCCAGCACCTCCTCGTCGACGTTAGATGGCCATGGCCTCCAGTTCGACATTGCGCCCTGGATTCATGAACGAATCTGTGAGTTCTCCTCTACCTCGCTCTACCCTCTCTCCTAAAAACCGCCGCGGTGCATGAATGGGCTTGGTGAAAAGGAAGAAGGAGAAGAGGCAGTAGTTGGAGAAAGGCGAAAGAATGGGAGGAAAACCCTCTCCCATCCCCTATTTAATGCGGACAGGCGTGCGGTGGGATGCGTCCTGACTGATAGGACTCTCCCTGCCCAACGAAACAACGCCTGGTTAAATGGGACATGGCCTAGGCATGGCCCACCACTACCACAACCTGGGCACAAGAAATAAGGTGCAACCACACGCAAACAAACCCTCCACCCTCCCAGGCAGAGCTTGGAAGGGCCCAACAACGGGATCTCCATCAAGGAGAGACCAACAGGCTACCTGAGTCGATCAGACGGCTCAGGCAACTATCGAGACACATGTAAGGAGCAGTGGGATGCCCCATGTGGGCTATGTCGACTTTGTCACAAACGACGGACATGGATCCCATTTGGACATATCCGATAAGAGCTCCTCAAACCCGCCACTTGAGTCATCAAGGTAACTTTACCAAACCTTCTTACTTTATTTTATTTTCTAATGCATGATCATTCATTCATTCTTTCTCATACACGCATTCACACATTCATCCATACAATCATTCATTCATCCCATACATCTAAAGCATTGCATATGCAATTGATGCATCACAACGCTTTGTGTTGCATCACGAAGCGGTAGTCGCCTTATTCGACATGAGCGATGACCGACTGGGGTTCAAAGGTCGGCCCACGAAGGGCTCAAGGCTGCCTCACGTTAAATAGAGCTAGGGGAGAAAACACAGATGAGCCCTAGTGGCCCTCGCTTGATCTACTTAGAAGCAGACAAGGTCATCTCGACCTTCTCGTTCGATCCTAACCTCGAGCCATGCCCACAGAATCTCCATCGAGGGAAGGCCAACGGGCCACCTGAGTTGGTCTCCAGAACAGCTTAGGCATCTATCGGGAGGTGGGTTAAGGAGCAGTGGAATGCCATATGAGGGCTATGTTGACCCCGTGACGAACGATGGACCCAGATTCCACTCAGACACACCTGTTAGAGAGCTCATCGAGCGCTTCACTCGAGCCATCGAGGCAAGCGACGTCAGCTCAGCCCCTCCGATTGTAGAAATTGCGGATGGGGTAACGCATGAAACTAGACCAACCCCTTAGCCACGCCTGGCACTTGGGTCCACACTCCATCGCGCCTGACCACCTGGCCACGCCCGATGTTTGGGTTGGCGCCCGATGTCTACCCGAATTGCCCGGGGGCTCGGGGGCTACACCCACCGGGTAAGCTTGCGCGCAACCGCTGGCAAGTCGAAAAATCCCCCAGGCGATTCTACCCGAATCGCCCGGGGGCTACACCCACCGGGTGCTCTCGCGCGCACCCGCTGGCAAGTCAAAAAATCCCGCAGGCAATTCTACCTGAATCGCCTGGGGGCTCGAGGGCTTGACGCATCGGGTGCGCTCATGCGCACCCGCTGGCAAGTCAAAAAATCCCCTAGGTGATTTCTAGGACGACCAAGGCTACACCTCTTGCCTGGCTCCGCTTCGGCTGACCCTCAAGGGTAGGCTCCGCCTCACCCGATGTCTGAGGGTTGGCTCCACCTCAGCTGACCCCCGAGGGTAGGCTCTGCCTCGCCCGATGTCTGAGGACTGGCTCTGCCTCGTCCGATGTCCGAAGGTTGGCTTCGCCTCACCCGACGTTCGAGGGCTGGCTCCACCTCGGCTAACCCCCGAGGGTAGGCTCTGCCTCGACCGATGTTTGAGGGTTGGCTCCATGTAACACCCCGGCTCAGGGCTTAATAGGATTAATAGGATACTCGTACAAACAAGTTGCAACTTCTTTTCTGGAAGCCCATCTCTTAAGAACTCCAAGGTTAAGCGTGCTTAGCCTGGAGCGATGGGTGGCCGACCGGGAAGTTCTTTCCGGGGGAGCATGAGTGAGGACAAAGTGCGCAGAAAAGACTGGTGTTGGTCTGTGAGGGCAGTCTATGTCCTAGGAAAGCTATCAGATGTAAGCGGGCCTGGCCTCGAGGAGGCGGGACGTTACATAATGGTATTAGAGCCGACCCTTGCGGTTTCACGGGTGCGTGTGTCAGTTGCGCAGGCATGGTGCGCATGGCTGGTGTGGACCTAGAGTGGTCACCCAGCATGGCACATGCGCTGGCACTGGACACACGGACGTGGCCAAGAGGGGACGTTCCTAGCCTGAGGTTGACCGACGAGGACGTCGGTCTCCTAAGGGGGTGAGGATGTAACACCCCGGCTCAGGGCTTAATAGGATTAATAGGATACTCGTACAAATAAGTTGCAACTTCTTTTCTAGAAGCCCATCTCTTAAGAACTCCAATGTTAAGCGTGCTTGGCCTAGAGCGATGGGTGACCGACCGGGAAGTCTTCCCGGGGGCGCATGAGTGAGGACAAAGTACGTAGAAAAGACTGGTGTTGGTCTGTGAAGGCAGTCTATGTCATAGGAAAGCTATCAGATGTAAGCGGGTCTGGCCTCAAGGAGGCAGGACGTTACACTCCGCCTCGTCCAACGTCTAAAGGCTGGCTCCGCTTCACCCGATCCCTCAGACACGGTTCATAACGGAAGCTCACGCCGCCACCAACCACTACGGGCCAGAAAGTACAACCCCAGGTCAAACTTCTGGCATCATGCAGGGAGCGGTCACATCTTAGCACGACCCATCTCTGTGACATGTCATTCTAGGGGACTGACATTGACCCCTCAGCCACGCCCGACGCTTGGGTCCACGCCCCGTCGCGCCCAACGACGACTCACAATCTTACACCCACCCGTTGCTCTCATACAACGAGTATAAACAACCCCTTCACGACTTCGCAAAAGTCCAAAAAGGGCTCGAGGGCTCCTGTCGGGTTCCTAAACCTAGGGTCCCCAATGGGCCCGCTTCCTAGCGAAAGCTTGGCCCAGCAGACGGCATTACAACAACGCGTGACTCCTAGGACGGCCCAGATACCTAACGACAGGCCGGAAGAGCGATCCAGTCTCCGACCGAAAGGCTTGACCAAGGAAGGGGACAACACTCGTTTCTGACTCCAACCCGCTTTTCGATCGAGAATACGCTAAACCTCTGCTTACAGCTCTTCTCCGACTGACACGGTCGAAGCTGACTGGGAATGACCGACCGAGGACGCCCGCTCGGTGAGGACCCAAGGATCAGGCAGAGCAGATAAGGCAAGGCGCTCAAGTCAACCACAATACCGAGGGCCGTACCCTACACACCTGTAGGATAGTACCATCAGGCCATGTCAGAAGGGTGCTTTGCAGCCTTCCAGGCATGTCAGAACCCAAACAGTGTTGTGGGTGCCGACATTTGCCTTACAGTGTTGTGGGCGTCGTCATTTGCCAAACCAGGCGAACACGGTAAAGCCTGCCACATGCGTCTGACATAAACAATATTGTGGGCGCTGATGACCGTCTTGTACCCGACAGCATGGGTAACAAGACTTAGTAGCACACGTGCACGCTCTCTCTCTCACTCACTTGTAAGGCCATCCCCTTCATCTATAAAAGGGGATGCACTCTCTCCCAACGAGGAGGATTCATTCCGATTCTCTCTCTTTGCTAAGCTTTAGACATTCTGAGCACTCGAACAGCTCTAGAACTCTAAAGCTATACAGAACATACGTTCCCATACTTAGCGCACGTTGGAGCTGCCGTCACTCTTGGCCCTTCGGTTTAGAGCCTGACCGGACCTTTAACATCTCCCTTCTTATTCCCACTCGTTTGTAACCCCACAATAAACTTCGAGCACCTGGGCTCAGGAATAAAGTCACCGGCCGACTGGAACTGGACGTAGGGCACGTTGCCTGAACCAGTATAAACCCTGTGTCATTGAGTGCTAGACCACATCCGATCACAACGCACGATAAAACTATAAATATTTACTTGTTGGTCACTTTTCGCACCGACAGATCCTTTTTTCATTATGTAAAAATATTTTGGAACATTCTTCATATAGGTGATGTGGTTATCTCCGTCTAGATCCATATCTCATATGCTAGGGAATTGACTAAGAGGCAAAGGGATGGAGAGAACCTATTTTTTAGGGATCTCAGATCTTATTATTTGCGCAATTTGATGTTTGCACAACAATCAAGTTTTTAAGGAAAAACAATATAGCTTTAGCTATGAAGGTGCCTCGACAAAGTCCCTCCAAGAAAAACCACACTATGCGAAACCGGCACGGTTATCTGAATTTGGTGTGTTGAACAGATTATTTCAACCATTGTGCCAAGAAGAACCCAAGCATTCCCGGTTCCCAGTAGAAGAATTTTACATTTTTTGTAAATGTTCATGCACTAGGTCATTATAACCGGGTTTATGTCTATCTATTGGATGTAAAGGATAAACCATCTGTATCAATGCTATCACTACTTGGATTTCGCTAGATTTTAGATGATAATTAGACATGATTTCATATTTGAAATATCGTTTTTGTATGGAGAGACTTATTCATGAGATTTTCACGGTTTTGTGGTTCCAACATTGATCTGTGGTAGCTTTCTTATATTATTTAACTTTTGCTGATTTATCTTGTTTTTTATGATTTGTTTGAGGCATTGTTTTAAATTCTTCGATAGTGATAAGCAGCACCAGGGAAAGCAAACACGCAAACAACAACTCTCGTGAGTCCTCAATTTGGCTGCCAAACAGCCACAGAAAAACTCCCCCACATGGATATCCTCCCCGAGCGGTGGTGGGAATCAAAAGTCCAAAAAGAAAACCACGCGTGTGGCTATCTTCGCTGTGCTACCCATAGACAACAATTAGTAACCATTGAATTGAAACCC
The DNA here is from genome assembly GCA_904845875.1 of Miscanthus lutarioriparius. NCBI lineage: Eukaryota > Viridiplantae > Streptophyta > Magnoliopsida > Poales > Poaceae > Miscanthus > Miscanthus lutarioriparius. The sequence goes on from CAJGYO010000216.1 coordinate 103,056, forward strand.
ATCCTCCTTATTTCTAACTTTCAGTTGAATAAAGTATTCACCCTCAATTTCTCCAATATAAAAATTAGCAGGCTAACACCTAAAATTATGACCCCGATCTACCTCAATGAGGTTTAATATGCCATAAAAGGTATTTTCTAGCACAAAGATTATTGATGAGGGAAGTCTTAGAGCAATCTCTCCTCCCGGTTCTGGAAGGCCTACGAAATATAAGTCCTTTTCTAAGACTAAATTTAATAAAACATTAAAATTTCATTGAATACAACCACTGCAATTCAAAAAAAATCCTTTCATCTTTTGTTTCTATTGCTTTTATTCCTCTTCTTTTTCATGCTACTCGCCTTCTTTGTATTTTTTCTTCGAACTTGATTTTTTTTGGCTGGATGTAGCCATAAGATCACTTAGATCCATGCTATCACCATCCCACAAACTCTCTGCTAAATCCCCACAAATGTGGTTCAAAGCAGAGCGATCAGGTCCATCAACGTTCTCTGCTTCATAATTTAGAACCTCAAAAAAGGTTTGTACCATGTACTACCGAATTTTTAATAGCATCCATTATACTAATGGTACAGCTAATCTTGGAAGCTAGACTGAAGGGCTCGGTGGGTGGCCAGAGCCAAAGTCATCAGCCGCCGCCCACTCACCATGTCACTATAGTTGATTTGAACCTCAACTCCCGGGCCGAATTACTAGCCACTACTAGTAGGCAGTAGTCACCGATGTCGAGTCGAATTGCTAGCCAGTAGCCACCAAGTAATCCATTTGTACGAATTGTCCATAGTCATTGAATAGTCGATGCTATACTGATGTTTCAAGCCAACCCGAAGCCTAGTTAGAACAGCTAGCTGATCAAGTGTCAGGTTACAGCAAGACAGCAAGTAGCTCAAATGGATACTTTTCTTCAGTTCTTCTGCACCAGACGGTTTACATATATTCATATGAATCTGCAATGCAGGAAGCACAATAGCACAACGAATCCCTTGATCCAGACTTCTAGACGGGGAGCATCAGCAGGAGGTCGTCATAGGCACGGGAGCAAACAGCGGTGGTAGCTAGCTTAGAAGACGATCTTGGCAGTGGGCAGTACATGGCGCCAGCAGCCGGCAGATATGTACAGCTGCGTTGCAGCGGGTGAAGGCCACCGGAACACACTCGAGGTAGGCAGCGAAGCGAGGACAAGAACCACTACGGGATACTGTATATTTACCGAGTGTGAGTAACACTCGGCAACTAGTGCTACATACTCGGCAAACTCTTTATCGAGTGCCACACTCGGTAAAATGGACTCGGCAAACAACGATTCGATGAAGTTATTTTACCGAGTGTCTAATATCGGCGCACTCGGAGCAGAGCGTTACCGAGTGCTACAACGACACTCGGTAAACAATTATGACTTGACGGTCGTCAGCCTCCAAACTGACCGTTAACGGCGCCGTTTACCGAGTGTCACTAGCAGCACTCGGTAAATAAATTAGCATTTCGTGATTAAAACAATTCCGCAAATAAATTTTTTGAATAATGTTTACCGAGTGTAGCTCCTAACACTCGGTAAAAGAATAACCATTTTCGTGATTAAAACAATTCCGTAAATAAACTTCAGGAATAATGTTTACTGAGTGTTCCCACTCGGTAAAAAGTAGTCAAATATTTCCGAGTGGGGACGCGGCACTCAGTAAAAAATGGCACACTCGGCAAAATTCACAGAATCAAAACCAATTTGGTTCTGTTCACTGTTTTACCGAGTGCTACACTCGGTAAAACTGACAGAATCTCTGTTTTACCGAGTGCTACACTCGGTAAAATATGTCCACATAATTTTTTTTGTTTGTTTCAGTGCATATCCGGTCACAATAAACAACAAAATTACAGGAAATTATAATAACATGACAGATAGGCAATATATATCACATATATGTCCACAAATGTCACATCCACTCACAATAACCAACATATGTCGACAAGCACCACGCAAAGTCCACAAACACCATCAACATATGTCCAAAGTCCACAAAGTTCAACCAAGTCCACAGTTCAACATACAAACCAATCAAACAAGGTCGGATGGCTTTGTCACATGGTCGGAGGCTGCGAGAAACGAGTCAAGTCCGGTCTTGATCACCCCGCATATCGTTTATTGATCGATCCAAATTGTAGAAGGTCCCTAGAATGAGATTGCACATGTGAGTTATCTGGATCAAAGCAAATTCTAAGGTCTAAGCTATGGTAGGTCAAACTAAGGTATAAGTCGAAGGTAGCTCTATATGACACGAAAGTGAAGAGTGCATCTAAGTGACTCGCTGTGGAGTGCTGTCACATGGAGGTGGAGGCACCAACCAGTATCATCGGGCGGCGGCGGAGGCGGTGGAGGCTGGCCCATGCTCGAGAAAAACGGGCCATGTACTCTGTGCCGGTCCTTGTGCGCACGGAAGGCCTCAAGTGGGCTGCAGACGCGCGCCTCTCCTGTGCCAACTTGGCTTGGTGCGATACTCGAGGGCCTAAAGTCGGCTCTGTGAGGCTCTTTGTGACTCTGCAGGCTTCAACTGGGCCTACAATTATTTATCACATAGCTAGAATGCAAATAAAGAACGAGTAGAAAATGAATGGACAACGAATGCAGCAGAACTAACACTGGAGTGCTACCACCACCGGGCTGTGGAGCGGGCGTATGGCTGGACTCGAACTCGTGCTCGGGCTCTAACTGGGTGAGTGTCTCGAGTGTTGGCCGTGTCTATGGTGCTGTTGCCCATATAGTACCGCCCGTGTGGCTTACTCGGTCCCAACCTCATGACGATGTCACCCTCGAGGTCGGGCCGGTGCTCGGATCAAATTTCGACCCATGGATCTCTCTCGCCATCGCCGTGTACTCGCCGAGGCGCTGTGCACTCGGGTTCTTTGTATGCCGGGGCGGGTCCTCCGGGTTGTAGGCGAGGTCGGGGTCCTTTGCCTTGCCCTTGTGTGCCAAGGCATATGCCTTGAACGAGGCGCACTCCTGGCCGGGGTGGAACCGCGTCTGCAGGAAGAAGCACAACAATAAGATATTATGCATTCAGAAGTTAGCATAGCAACAACGAAATGAAATCCACGTACATATCTAGCTGCATATTCCTTGAGGGTAGTGGGGCCTTGTTTGTGCGAGGAACCCTGCATCATCGCACGGCAACGTGAGCGTACGGCGTGATATTGCTCATACTCCTCACTCAACCACATGTCCACAATGGCCTCCCAGCAGTTGTCCATCCCCGCACACCAAGCAGGAGGCACCTGCACGTACACGAGCACATGACAAATCATAAATCAATTTCAGTGCAATTAATCGCAGATGATGTAATCTCATGTTTACCGTTAAGTATTGCTCCTTAGTCGAGAGGCGGGTGCCTTCGCCTCAAGGCCCTGGTGACTCTATGTCCTCTGCGGGCATGGTAAATTCTTCACGACAGGAGCTTTGTCTCGTAGAAGAGGTCCTACACTCGGTGAACACAGACTCTGTTCACCACGTCATCCGTGTCCTCCCTACGTACTCCCTCCGCCAAGGTGTAGTAATCCTACAAGCAAATACAGTCAATAATATACAATTAATGTGATGTTATTATCAGCATAGTGCGATGAACACGCACTCCACAGCTCTTTCATCACCCGGTCGGTCTTTGTTGTTATAACACCCGCCTCGATCGGTCGATCGATCGGCGGCGCGCGTGCTGATGGGACCACTTCATGGCGGGCTGCACAACACCATCGATCCTCACCATCCCGGGGTAGTTTGCCTGCCCACGGAAGACCCACGATCCCGTTTACTCGGCGAGAGTGACTCCACAGGATCACCATTTCCCAATCCTCGCACAAAGTTATTGAGATTGAATATTAGTTTCTGTTATAACTTAAAAACCCGTGAAGTAGTGTTAACATGCAAAATTACTTACTTAGTTCCGGAGGGTCGAATCACTGGCCGTCTCTCAGAGTGGGTAAGTCTAGGAGGCGCGACGACCCTCGCATGACCAAACCGTAGGCACCCCATTTTCTCTGCCAAACAAGTCGGCATCCTCCTCGCAGCCAGCCCGCTCGGCCTCATCCTCCCTCCGTGCCTCCTCCACCACCTCCGCTTATCTCCTCCCTGGTCTCCTCCTCCTCCTCATCCTCCTCCGTGGCCGCTTCTGAACTCGTCTGCCGTCCCTGTGGAGGAGGTGTCGCTCTCGACGCCTCTGCTGCCGCTGGTGCTCCTCCTCCACCACGGGCTCCTCCTCCACCCTGGTCTCCACCTCCACCTGGCTCCACCTCCCCAGGCACGCCTCGCGCGTCGTCCTCCTCCTCCCCTGGCACGCCCTCCACCTCGGTCTGTGCACGCCCTCCTCCTCCACCTCGGCTGGACCCCCTCGCCACCACCACCAAGAAGGTCATAACCGACCTAATCTTCCTGATTCCACCGCCCACCATCAATCACCTGCAACAAAAGGAATAAACTATCAGTACGCATATACAAAAGTAAATGTATCATACATGTATAAACTTGTTGATAGCATGAGAAACTTGGACTGGATCATGTGGAAAAAAATTAACAAAAGATTGGATAATTTCCATATATTTTGGACAGAAAGGCAACCAATATATAAACATGTATGCTTATGAAAATTATTATCACAACACATATACATATGCAGCAACATGAGGATGACTAAAATACTGCAATCCTAACTATACGTTGTTCTCACATTCGTCATTTACCAATAATTTCAACAAGCTCACTACCAAAATAAAACTCTTTTTAATTAAAGCAAAAAGGCATAAAGTTTGAATCAAGGAAAACAACAATATATATGGCCATTGTTTTGTTAGAAATTTCAGTATGAGAGACTACTTTATTTTCTTATCTTGACTTAGATGTGATATTGTAAAATTAAAACATAAGTATAACATATAACATAAAGAAATTGTGCTTGCTAAAATTTCCAAACCACAACCATCCATATACAATCCACAAGCCATACCACAAGAATCTAAATCTTTATAGAAACATAGGGCTAACAATATAGCGAACGCTCATCCTTACTCACGTCTAGTCATTTTCTCATCTTTCACAACTAAAGTCATCAACTCTAAACATGAAAGTCATCAACTCATTTTAATATTTGAGCTGAACAAACAATGATGCTACATGAAACTTCATGTATTGTCACAACCAAACTCATGAAAGAGTGTATGCATGAAGTTCCAGTGGCTTAGGGCATTTATCGGTGGAGGACCGCCCAGTGGCGGCGATGGTGGAGGGGAGGAGGCGGCATGCCTGCAGCGATCCAGTGGTGGCGGGGGTGACCGCCCTCCCGATGGCGGTGGGTGTGTGGGGGACCGCCCGGTGGTGGCGGCGGTGGAGGGGAGGAGGCGGCTGTGGCGGTGGGGAGGCGCTGGCGACGGCGTGGAGGGGAGGAGGCGCCGGCGACGGCGGGAGGCGCGGCGGCGAGGACGGGAGCCTTGCGGGCTTGGTGCTTGAGGCGCGAGGCGCGGCAAGTGCGGGGACGGCGGGAGGCGGCGCGGGGGGACGGCGCGGTGCTGGCGGGGATGCGTGGCGTGTGCGTGTGTGTGTGTGTCATGCACGATTTGAGGAGAAGCGGCTAAGTGTTGAATGCTTCACATCGAGTGCCTAGATGTACGGCACTCAAGAAACTCAAGCACCGCAGCCCAATGACATGTGGGCACGGTACATGTTTACCGAAAGTGCATGCAGATCTACGGCACTCGGTAAATGAAGCTTCATGAGCCCAATGACATGTGGGCCTGGTACATGTTTACTCGAGTGCCCGGATCTACGACACTCGATAAAATGAAATGTAACACCATGACCCAATGACATGTGGGTGCAGTAGATATGTTTACCGAGTGCCCAGATCTACGGCACTCGGTAAACAGAAGCATGGCAGCCCACTGTGATAGACAGGTGGGCCGTGGCTAACCTTTACCGAGTGTTTGAGGTCACACTCGGTAAAAGTATCTATTATTTCATGCAAAACAAAAAAGAAAAAATGCCAATTTAATCCTAAAATTCACCAAACTTTCACATGAACTATTTCATGTCATCTATTTACTATCTAAAAAATTCAAAGTTCAAATCATAATATTGAATTTCACTCTTAATAGAAATCCTACTCGTCATTGTGAATGTTTAGCGTCTCTTTGGGAGATGTACCGGTTCGGCAGCGACGAATGTAAAAATACTTCCGAAACGTTATGAAAATTTTTCTATAACATAGATGTATGCTTCAATGTTAATTCTTCCAATCTCGTGATTTATCGAGTTTGATTTTAATTATTACAATTAAATTTACACGATATGTACCTAATTTTCACAAAGAATGAAAATTTTGTGAAATATAGTAAATAAATCGAAATAAACACCATATTTTGGAATGGAGTACTAAATATCATATGTGGATAGAGGAAAAAGAATGAAGGGAAAAACAAGAAATTTGGTTGAATTTTACCGAGTGTTGCGCCAATACACTCGGTAAAAGATAGTGTTTACCGAGTGTTGTGCACTTACACTCGGTAAAACTTTATTATTACCGAGTGCAAATACTTCTACCGAGTGTGACACTCGGTAAACATTTTCGGTATTTTTTATTTGCTATGAGCGCTTGATGGGCGGAGCAGTTGTTACCGTGATGTTTGCCGAGTGTATGCTCATAACACTCGGTAAACATGTCATGCCGTGACGCCGTTTGGCGCACGGTTGCTATCCTAGGTGACGTGGCACCTCAATACCGAGTGGCTGTTTTTACCGAGTGCACCTCTTCGATAAACTTGTAGTTTTACTGAGTGTCTGAAGTTACCGAATGTGCTGACTCGATAAAACGGTCAGCTACCGAGTATTTTTCGAGTGCCCCGACTTTTGACACTCGATAATTGTCGATAGTGAACCAGACCACCGCTCGCCTGCATGCAGTGGCTTTGCACGACCAAAACACAGGATCACTTTGGTCTCGCACACACTATGAGATCCACCTGCTCTGCTCACATAGCACATCTTTCTAAGCTATGTACTGCTCCTTCCTCCCAAGCTTTACTGATTTTTATTATGGGACTGTCTACCTATCATTCGAGCTACGCCTTATTTAGATTGCAAATTTTTATAATTTGAATACTGTAGCACGTTTCATTTATATTTGACAAACTTTGTTCGATCATAGACTAATTAGGCTCAAAAGATTCGTCTCGTGATTTACAACCAAATTGTACAATTAGTTACTTTTTTTACCTACATTTAATGCTCCATGTATGCGTCCAAAAATTGATGTGACGGAGAGAGAGTGAAAAAACTTGGAACTTTGATGTCATCTAAACAAGACCTAGTATGTTACTCCGTACTAGCTAGGTCGGCACCACCATTGAGGACGTCCTAGTCCTACACAGGCTGCCGAGCCGGCATAGCAGCCCTTCCGCGACATCATGGACGGAAGGATGACGCCAGTGCAACGGTTTCGGCGAGATAGCCACAGTCCATCCCGTCGCCCAAGATAGCAGGCAAGAGCAGCCAGCCAGCACGCCGTGCCCGCCACGACGAGCGGCGTCGCCAGCACACGCGGCTGCCTCGCGCCGCACCACCGCTCGGCGCACACGCACGCGCCGTGCAGCGCGAAGAACGCCGCGACCTGCCCCGTGGGCGCCCGGAACGTGAGGTAGTACACCACCACCTCGTGTATGAGGCCCGACACGAGGAAGGTGGCCAGCACTCCGGCGGGGGCGCCGAGGCGTGCGCGGACGGGGTTGTAGACGGATGGCCGGAGCACCGCCGACGCCATGAGGTTCCACCGCCGGCCCCAGAAGTCCTGGAGCGAGGCTGAGAGGTATGGCTTGTTGAACTGTGGCTCCAGCTCCATGCCCAGTGCCGTCCCCGTCGCGGCGAGGCACGGCAGCACGGAATCGAGGATGCAGTAGATGATGACGCCGTAGAGGACGAAAGCGACATAAGGGTGTGTCCGTTCCTTGGAGTAGTGGAGGTGGTGGAAAATGGCCACCGCGATAGCGAACTTGACACCGGAAGATAGAAGGATCGTCTTCGTCTTTGTGATAGCAGCATCCTTGGAGACCTGCCGGAGCTTGACTGGAAGCGCGGCAGTGAAAACGAAGGGGAGAGGACGGATGCGAGGGTCAAGCGGGCCGTGGCCGAAGGCCAGGAGGAGGAGCTTGAACTCGCTGAGCCATACGAGGAAGAAGGCAGTGAGTCCCCGCGCGTTGTACAGCGGGATTTGGAAGGGGAGCATGAGGAGAAGGGCAAGCACCGGGGTGAGCGCAAAGAGGCGGAGCAGGCCGGGGCGGGTGGAGGAAGCGGCGAAGCGCGCGTAAAGCATGGCGGCGGTGGCCGCCATGGGGACGGTGGTGACGGAGTGGTGCATGGCGTCGTGCAATTGGCGAATGCCTTTGCGCGCCCGTGCACCTGTGGGCTGTGGCCTCTAGGCTGTCGCTATGGCTTTGGCGGAGCTCTCCGCTCGGGAGGCAAATTTCGAAGGACCCGGTCCTTCCTTCATCATGGAAGACCTTGCTCCTCAAATGACACGTGTATCTCAACAATCGCAAAGCACATATATCCCCTTTGCTCCTTCCAATCTATTTCCTATTCCAATCTGACGGCACGTTACCCACGTTAAGTCTTTCCTTGCATCGGAAGGTACCGTACCGGCAGCCAGCAGCTACGCGCGCCCGAGAGTTCATCCTTCCATCAGAAGCCATCGTACCAGCAGCCGCTGGCTACGTGCGCCCGAGAGTTCGAAGTACACGCGTCGCACCTTTGCTTGGAGCTCCGGCTACGGCGGCGCGTTCGCACACCACTACGCGGCGGCCAGCGCGCCAGAGCGCGGCTCACGGCGAACCTGTCCGACCTCGTGAGCAACTGGTCCATCGCGCCGCCGAACCCGTGCCTCGGCCACGCGCACGCCGCGGTGGCCGCCTTGGGCCACGGCGCCAAGGCCGGCCTGTTCCTGGACTCCGGCGGCAGCGGAACAAGCGTCAGGCGCCTGTTACGCGTAGCTGGGATGGATCGGAGCCAAGGAGATGGTTTGCGATCAAAGTTCTTGTTTCCCGTGTATTCCGTGGTCAAGGAGCCAAGGGCCATCGCAGAAGCTGTTTTATTAAGTATGAGGTATTTTGGGATGGATTTTGGTATTTATGTAAAAGATTTCTGGTTTCAAAGACCAGCTGTAAGATTTCCAGTGTGTCTATTGTTTCAGTGTAATCATTTTCAGCAAAAACAACCTTGTATACAGGATTCAACTCTGCCAAGATGCCATATGTATTTCAGATAAAAGTTTACAATGTGCATACATCTTGTGCCATTTGGACGGCAACTCTTACAAAGCAATTTCAGAACAAAACCATTGTCTAAGCTAGACTGAAAAATTTGTACACTGATCTACTTGGGTCCTTTGCAACCTCTGCGAGATATCCATCAACAAAAGTCCAGCACATATGTCCACACTTTAGCAAATTTTTGGCTTTAGTAGCTTCAAGAGGAACCTGCATGAAACTGAACATCCTCCGATGGCAACAGGAATGGATGGTAGGTAGCATCGCCATGGATCATTGATATAGCCTTTTTGTACCAATGCAGAGAGCTAATTCTTCAAATGACATAGACACAACTGATCGCTGATTTATCCCCAGTGCATCAAAGGCCCTAGCCAATAGCACTGTTGTTTTCCTAGAAGTTCTGAATCTTCTCCAGCATCTGAAGTCCCAAATAATAAAATGAATCATAAGTTGCAGATGGAAGCCAAAGAATTAATTTGGAAATTGCAGAATGTGCTATGAGACGTACCTTGCCAGTTTTCTTGAAACAAATTCTCCATTTATATCTGAACTGCTGTGCATAAACTGTGAGGGATTTCCTTGCTGCTTCAAATACTCAGCCCTCTGCTGCTTTGCCTATTTTGGCATATATATATATATATATATATATAGATAGATAGATAGATAGATAGATAGATAGATAGATAGATAGATAGATGGCTATGACACAAGTTAAAGAGATAAAACAATTACATCAATGCTGCATCACAGAAATGCATACCTTCTCAAGCTTTTTTCTATTACCTACTTTAACTTGCTACTCTCAGTTTCTCTCTGGTTAGAGGCAGTCTTCGCAGCAAGTTGAAAACCCCATCGAAGGCGCCGAACAGGTGCGCCGCAGGCAGAGCGCGTCGGCTTTTTACATGCACCTGAAAATGCCAATCAGTCTTTTGTATACACGGCCCATATTTTCAGTTGTAATAATGTGCTGCAGCAAGGGTGACAATAAAGTGTATATGAGCCATCTAGAGTATTGCAGCTGCAGTAGTACAGTAACCACAATTCACAAGCACTGGAAAGTAGCTGGAACAGCCGGGCAACATGCCAAAAGGAATAAGACAGAAGTCTCGATTAAAATTCAAACACAGTTGGAGATCCACCATATCATCCAGGCATCCAGCTACTACAGCTCATCAGTCTGGATCACTTCCCAGATCTTCTGCTTCCTCATTAGCATCCTCATCCACATCTTTGTTTCCTGCCTACAAGTTTGCAAGATGAAGAAAAATCATTCACAAATTTACTGCACATTACATGTTATCTCTATATAAGTTTTTCCGTGTAGCAACTGGCAACTAAAATAAAGAATCCCATGGACTGAAAATCAGGTTTAGTGGCATGCCTCAAATTTGAGTTTATTAGCCATGGCTGTAGATAAAGCATCCACCTCAAGAACACCCATAACTGAACCAACAATTTTAGAATCTGAAAACAAAAAGATGAACATAGGAAACTAATCAATGCCTTTTTGCTTGCCGCATTTTTAAATTGACACATAAAAAACATGACTGAATCATCACCTTTTCTTGCTGCTGCTACCCAATCTTTGGTGCAAATCAATGCCTCTACCTTCTAGGGATCAAGTTGACTACGGTAAGGATCAACAACACGACCAGCAGCACTAAAAAGCGGACTCGGATCAAGGTCGTCATCTATATTTCCCATTAATACATCTACTGTATCACTAGGTCCAGCTGCTGCACTACTATTTGATTATTGAGGAGCAGAAGTAGCATGAAATTGATACAACTTCTTTATCACACTAACAAACTCATCAAGTTCAACTTGATACCCATCACCACGGAACTTCCTCATATAGTATTCTATAAGTTTTTTCTTATACCTAGGATCAAGAAAACATGCTACAGCTAGGACAATGCCAGACTGTTCCCAATATTTCTCAACTCTTTCATTCATGGCTATAGCCATGCAACTCATGCTCAACTATATTGAACTCTGAAATAGTGGGCACGAACCACCTTGCTTGTCACCTTCAGCCAATCCATCGAACGGTTGGCGGGCGTGGCCAACCACCTAAGTGCCCACGCAGCTAATGGGCCTCACAGTGAGGGCAGCACGGAAGCAGCACGCAGTCGCGACGCCGTGGTAGGCATTCGGCGGCGGCGGATTCGATCATTCGAACGCCGAGGCGGCCGGCATCTGCAGGTGGTGCTGGGTGGAGCAGCGGTCGGGTTGCAGCTCGAGTAGCAGTTCACCGCTACGACGGATCTGGTGGCGGCGAGCGGCGCTGCGGGGGGCCAACAGCTGCGAGAGGTAGCGCACACCTGCGGCAGCTTAGAACATAGTCGTAAACAGGCTGAGCACCGCATGTCGCCGGGCGCCGGCGGCCGGCGCCGTGACAACGTCGTTTCGGTGGCTTTCTGTGGAAGCCAATTAGCCAACGCCTGACGTTCACGGAATGACGTATATACTAACGGCGTACACGGGATGAAGATGGAAACGGTTGAAGCTTTGCTTTAAGATTGTCATATATATGCCACGTGTCATGAAATGAGGGAGGTCTCTCAAGATGAAAGAAAGGGCACGCCTGTTCGCTTCGCTAAAAAAAAAATCGAAACATTGTTTCGATTGATTTGTTATAAGGAAAAAATATTGTTTTAGCTGAAAAAAAAAACAAACTGAAGAAAACAAATTATAAGAGAAACGAACAGACCATACACCGGCAGCGGCATCTCTTTCATTGGGTCCTGGCTTTTAATTGCAGTCGAGACATCAAGATCAAGCAACTAACCAATTTTAATGTACTCCGTCCTAGGATAATGTTGCTAGGATTGTGACCAAGACCAATCAAAATATGGTGAAAAGAAATTAATTACTGGCTCAGATGATGCTCACGACTCAGCCAATCCGTTTGGACTTTGAAAATGCGCTACCGTGCACAACAGTTGTTTAGGTTCGAGGAACCATCACGGTGCTGTCTATTCTGTTCTGTCTATTCCGTTCGGCTGGTGTTAAAGTCGGCTGATAAGCTAGCTAAGGCTGTTTTATTGTGAGAGAAAAATATTGTAGATTTTAGCTGATAAGCCGGCTGATAAGTTTAAGCGAACAGGCTGTTTTCGTGGCACTTTCTCAGCCCGATATTTTCTTGTAGCTTTACACAAGCACTTCAGATCGCAGTTGACTTTGAATAAGAAATACTACTACGGCCGTGTTTAGTTGCCCTAATCGGTGGCGCGCCGAAAATATTTGTAGCTACACTGTAGGTAATGTGAGCATTTTGTTTGCATTTGGTAATAATTGTCCAATCGTTGACTAATTAGGCTCAAAACGTTCATTCCGCAAAGTACAAACAATAAGCTGTGCAATTAATTTTTATTTCACAACATTTAGTACTCTATGCATGTACCGCAAATTTGATGTGACGGAGAATCTTCTTTTTGCATAGTGCCAAAGTTTGAATTTTGGTGAAACTAAACATGGCCTACCTTGAATTCGAATAGTTGATTCAGGAAAGAAAAGAATAGTTGACCTGACTTGAAACCGGCATGGTTACTTGATATCATCACTCATAACAAATGCAAAGTTAAACATGTGACCGCCCCGCTCTTAGGCGATGGCGCGACCCCTGCTTTCCCTCTCCCATGCGACCCGCTCTCCCTCTCCTCTCCTCTTCCATGCACCTGCGCCTACCGGAGTTAGGGTTAGGGAGTTCCTGACGGCTCTAGAAGGGAGTTCAGGGGAGACGGCCTCGACACGGCATTGGTGGCGGGTTGAAGGACGGCGAGCGAGGCGGCGGCGCCGCCGAGCGGGCAGTGGGGGACAACTGGTTGGGCGGGGTTGGCGGTGCTGTAGTCGCGGCGGTGGTGGTCGGTGAGCTGTTGAGGTTAGGGGGGCGGTTCGAGGGGCGGGGCGGGTTGTGGATGGCGCAATGAGCTTCCGTGGGGTTAGGGAGGGCGGGCGGAGTGGCGGGATGGGAGGTGGGTGGTGCAGCCAGCGCCGTGGCTGTTGTTGGCCGGGCGACGAGGTCGGGAGGAAGGGCGCGTCGTGGAGGAAGAAGGGCATGTGTGGCATGGGGAGGAAGAAAGGAGCGTGATCGGACGCGTCCGATAACAAATATTCACACAGCCAAGGTAACCTCGATGCTCCGCCGAGGCGCCGACGTAACGTGCGGATTATGGACGACGATCCGCGATTCTAGATTACAGAAGTTTTTGTTTCAGCCGTCACTCACTGGCCATGGGAGCCACCAGCCCGGCGGTCTTCTGGCTGGGGGTCTTGGGACACGGTGCATGAACGCAGAGCCATGAATGCTATGACTACAATCCTTTTGTTAATGCTAAACCCTTTCGGTTCATTTGTTATAAGAAAAAAATATTGTTTTAGCTGAAAAAAAAACAAACTGAAGAAAACAAATTATAAGAGAAACGAACAGCCCATACACACCGGCAGCGGCATCTCTTTCATTGGGTCCTGGCTTTTAATTGCAGTCGAGACATCAAGATCAAGCAACTAACCAATTTTAATGTACTCCGTCCTAGGATAATGTTGCTAGGATTGTGACCAAGACCAATCAAAATATGGTGAAAAGAAATTAATTACTGGCTCAGATGATGCTCACGACTCAGCCAATCCGTTTGGACTTTGAAAATGCGCTACCGTGCACAACAGTTGTTTAGGTTCGAGGAACCATCACGGTGCTGTCTATTCTGTTCTGTCTATTCCGTTCGGCTGGTGTTAAAGTCGGCTGATAAGCTAGCTAAGGCTGTTTTATTGTGAGAGAAAAATATTGTAGATTTTAGCTGATAAGCCGGCTGATAAGTTTAAGCGAACAGGCTGTTTTCGTGGCACTTTCTCAGCCCGATATTTTCTTGTAGCTTTACACAAGCACTTCAGATCGCAGTTGACTTTGAATAAGAAATACTACTACGGCCGTGTTTAGTTGCCCGAATCGGCGGCGTCGAAAATACTGTAGCTACACTGTAGGTACAGTAGCATTTTGTTTGCATTTGGTAATAATTGTCCAATCGTTGACTAATTAGGCTCAAAACGTTCGTCCCGCAAAGTACAACCAAACTGTGCAATTAATTTTTTATTTCGTCAACATTTAGTACTCTATGCATGTACCGCAAATTTGATGTGACGGAGAATCTTCTTTTTGCATAGTGCCAAAGTTTGAATTTTGGTGAAACTAAACCTGGCCTACCTTGAATTCGAATAGTTGATTCGGGAAAGAAAAGAATAGTTGACCTGACTTGAAACTGGCATGGTTACTGATATCATCACTCATAACAAATGCAAAGTTAAACATGTGACCGCCCCGCTCTTAGGCGATGGCGCGACCCTGCTTTCCCTCTCCCATGCGACCCCGCTCTCCCTCTCCCTCTCCCTCTTCCATGCACCCACGCCTGCGCCTCGCCGGAGTTAGGGTTAGGGAGTTCCTGACGGCTCTAGAAGGGAGTTCAGGGGAGACGGCCTCGACACGGCATTGGTGGCGGGTTGAAGGACGGCGAGCGAGGCGGCGGCGCCGCCGAGCGGGCAGTGGGGGACAACTGGTTGGGCGGGGTTGGCAGCGCGGTAGTCGCGGCGGTGGTGGTCGGTGAGCTGTTGAGGTTAGGGTGGGCGGGTTCGAGGGGCGGGGGCGGGTTGTGGATGGCGCAGCGAGCTTCCGTGGGGTTAGGGGAGGGCGGGGCGGAGCGGCGGGGATGGGAGGTGGGTGGTGCAGCCAGCGTCGTGGCTGTTGCTGGCCGGGGCGACGAGGTCGGGGAGGAAGGGCGCGTCAGGGAGGAAGAAGGGCATGTGTGGCATGGGGAGGAAGAAGGAGCGCGTGATCGGACGCGTCCGATAACAAATATTCACACAGCCAGTGCAACCCTGATGCTCCGCCAAGGCGTCGACGTAACGTGCGGATTGCGGACGACGCATCCGCGATTCTAGATTACAGAAGTTTTTGTTTCAGTCGTCACTCACTGGCCATGGGAGCCACCAGCCCGGCGGTCTTCTGGCTGGGGGTCTTGGGACACGGTGCATGAACGCAGAGCCATGAATGCTATGACTACAATCCTTTTGTTAATGCTAAACCCTTTCGGTTCATTTGTTATAAGAAAAAAATATTGTTTTAGCTGAAAAAAAAACAAACTGAAGAAAACAAATTATAAGAGAAACGAACAGCCCATACACACCGGCAGCGGCATCTCTTTCATTGGGTCCTGGCTTTTAATTGCAGTCGAGACATCAAGATCAAGCAACTAACCAATTTTAATGTACTCCGTCCTAGGATAATGTTGCTAGGATTGTGACCAAGACCAATCAAAATATGGTGAAAAGAAATTAATTACTGGCTCAGATGATGCTCACGACTCAGCCAATCCGTTTGGACTTTGAAAATGCGCTACCGTGCACAACAGTTGTTTAGGTTCGAGGAACCATCACGGTGCTGTCTATTCTGTTCTGTCTATTCCGTTCGGCTGGTGTTAAAGTCGGCTGATAAGCTAGCTAAGGCTGTTTTATTGTGAGAGAAAAATATTGTAGATTTTAGCTGATAAGCCGGCTGATAAGTTTAAGCGAACAGGCTGTTTTCGTGGCACTTTCTCAGCCCGATATTTTCTTGTAGCTTTACACAAGCACTTCAGATCGCAGTTGACTTTGAATAAGAAATACTACTACGGCCGTGTTTAGTTGCCCGAATCGGCGGCGTCGAAAATACTGTAGCTACACTGTAGGTACAGTAGCATTTTGTTTGCATTTGGTAATAATTGTCCAATCGTTGACTAATTAGGCTCAAAACGTTCGTCCCGCAAAGTACAACCAAACTGTGCAATTAATTTTTTATTTCGTCAACATTTAGTACTCTATGCATGTACCGCAAATTTGATGTGACGGAGAATCTTCTTTTTGCATAGTGCCAAAGTTTGAATTTTGGTGAAACTAAACATGGCCTACCTTGAATTCGAATAGTTGATTCAGGAAAGAAAAGAATAGTTGACCTGACTTGAAACTGGCATGGTTACTGATATCATCACTCATAACAAATGCAAAGTTAAACATGTGACCGCCCCGCTCTTAGGCGATGGCGCGACCCTGCTTTCCCTCTCCCATGCGACCCCGCTCTCCCTCTCCCTCTCCCTCTTCCATGCACCCACGCCTGCGCCTCGCCGGAGTTAGGGTTAGGGAGTTCCTGACGGCTCTAGAAGGGAGTTCAGGGGAGACGGCCTCGACACGGCATTGGTGGCGGGTTGAAGGACGGCGAGCGAGGCGGCGGCGCCGCCGAGCGGGCAGTGGGGGACAACTGGTTGGGCGGGGTTGGCAGCGCGGTAGTCGCGGCGGTGGTGGTCGGTGAGCTGTTGAGGTTAGGGTGGGCGGGTTCGAGGGGCGGGGGCGGGTTGTGGATGGCGCAGCGAGCTTCCGTGGGGTTAGGGGAGGGCGGGGCGGAGCGGCGGGGATGGGAGGTGGGTGGTGCAGCCAGCGTCGTGGCTGTTGCTGGCCGGGGCGACGAGGTCGGGGAGGAAGGGCGCGTCAGGGAGGAAGAAGGGCATGTGTGGCATGGGGAGGAAGAAGGAGCGCGTGATCGGACGCGTCCGATAACAAATATTCACACAGCCAGTGCAACCCTGATGCTCCGCCAAGGCGTCGACGTAACGTGCGGATTGCGGACGACGCATCCGCGATTCTAGATTACAGAAGTTTTTGTTTCAGTCGTCACTCACTGGCCATGGGAGCCACCAGCCCGGCGGTCTTCTGGCTGGGGGTCTTGGGACACGGTGCATGAACGCAGAGCCATGAATGCTATGACTACAATCCTTTTGTTAATGCTAAACCCGCTCAACACGCTAGCAAGGCTAGATCGACCGGATCACACCTGATCGAGATATTCAGTAGAGATAGATCTTAGTGACAAGGCTAGATCGATGCTAGTTATTGGTCCAAAAGATCCACGAATAATAGGGGCTGTTTTAGAGCAGCAAGGCCACCACACTGGCACATCTCATTGAGCGACATGCCGGAGAACAAGGGGATTAGAAGAGTTTGAGGTGAAAAAAAAGATTAAAAAAAGGATAATAGACTTGTTTTTAATCAATTGGATTGGATAGATGGATTTCACAATTGGTTGTGATCATATCATATAAATAGAGATAGTTTTTTATCCCAGTAGAAAACATATTCAACACACAACCTACAAGTGTTCTCGCAAGATCGAAAGAGTTTCCGATTAGGAAACTCGATTTAGTCTCGGACCGCCAAAATCAGCTTGGAACCGGCCCAGGCGGTTCTTAAAGCCACCACCACAGTGTTGTCCAAAACGGCTTGGGCCAGTTTTTTCAGGAGGTTTGCAAATTTGGCCAAATTTAATCTTTTTAGATGCATTTAATTTTCTAATTTCATCTTCAACTCTCCTAACCATATTTTTGTCTATTATCATATACCCCCTGTTTTTAAGCGAAGCATATATTGGAGTTTAAACACACAACACAACCACAACAACAACATCGAATTCATCGGCTATTTTTACTCTAAGGGCGATATATACGGGGAGGGGACAAAACTCCCTCGTCTGTCCCACGTCCAAAGCACAGGTCTGTGGCCGGCTCATCTCACGGAGCTACGGCGCCGTTGTGTAAGAGTGGGGCAGTGGTTCGGGAGTTTTCTCGATCTGTGTGAGAAGATCTCTTCTTAAACCAAAATACCCCGCTGCTGTCTAGCCACCGTGGATCGAGTCTTTTTTATGAGCGATATGTCTATATTGTTCGTTATTCAAGCAGCTGTAGACTTCTTGCCTGATTTTCTTACCACGAGCACACAAAGGGCACCACCTTGGTTGCAAGAGGCTCCTCTCGGCATCATCATCATTTGCAGCAACTCCTATCTCCACTTTTTACATAATGGATCTAGCCAGATTTTCAATGAAAATCGGCCAATCAATTTTATTGACCGGCACCTCCATGGAGCTGATTGTAACAGATGTTTGTTTTATGGCATCCATAGGAGCAAAAGGAACCTTCTTTTTTTCTTAGGCACATAAATTTGCTTCAACGGTGACCAAACCTTTTTTTATGAGCTGAGATGCACCGAATCATCTCTTTGCTTGGTGTACCTATTCATAAGTCGGTCAAAAGCTAATTTTGATTGCACCTCTTTACTGATAATCTTGATTTTATTAGCCTTCCAAGTTCCAATCTTCGGATGCTTTAGTTCATATGAATTTGCAAAGGAGGGAAGAAGCACAATAGCACGACACATTTCTTGATGTAGACTTCTAGAGGGGGAACATCTGCAGTTCGTCATCAGGACGGAAGCAAAATTAATTGGTTACTTTCAATTATGTAAATCAATCAAAAGTTCAAACTGCACTCTAAGGCAGGGCATTTCTCATTGATATAGAAACTTTTGTATCACAAACAATAGTATCTCCAAAATTATAACCCCTGATGTAAAATATATCTCTTCTCTCCAACCTCATCGCGTATGAGACAAATGTATGCATTCGATTAGGGATCGTATTTTATGATTACGATTCTACCTTTTTGATTCTGTCGAAACTTCAGCAAATAGCGGTGGTAGCGACTAGCGAGAAGACGATCGTCGTCTTGGCAGTGAGCAGTGGCGCCAGCAGCAGATAGAGAAGTACATCAGCGTTGCAGCGAGTAAAGGCCACCGGAGCAGACTTGAGGAAGGCAGGGAAGCCAGGAGAAGAACCAGATACCGCTCGGTCTGTGCAGTGGACTTGACAACCAAAACAGGAAAGACTAATCACGATTAGAAGGCGCTTAGTCGTTCAAGCTGATCGACTAGCCATCAAATCAAGTCGAGGCAGCATGTTGGACTTGGACCCTACGTAGTACTGACTGGACGACTAATCCACGACGTCCATTAATCGACCACATGTAATTAAACAATAAGAACCGAGGCTGCCAAGCCCTAGGAACCTTGCCCCGACAGGCCGACATCACGGAAGGATGACGCAAGTGCAGCGGCCTCGGCGAGATAGAGATCATCCATCCCACCGCCGAAGATAGCAGGCAAGAACAGCCAGCACGCTGTGCTCACCACGAACGCCACGACCAGCGGCGTCGCCACCACACGCGGTGGCCTCGCGCTCCACCTACAAGCGCACCACCGCTCGGCGCACATAGACGCGCCGTGCAGCACGAAGAACGCCGTGACCTGCCCCGTTGGCGCCCGGAACGTGAGGTAGTATGCCATCACCTCGTGCATAAGGCCTGACACGAGGAAGGTGGCTAGCACGCCAGCGGGGACGCCGAGGCGTGCACGGACGGGGTTGTAGACAGATGGCCGGAGCACTGCTGACACCATGAGGTTCCACCGCCGGCCCCAAAAGTCTTCAAGCGAGGCCGAGAGGTATGGCTTGTTGAACTGCGGCTCCAGCTCCATGCCTAGTGCCCTCCCCGTCGCGGCGAGGCACGGCAGCACGGAATCGAGGATGCAATAGGTGATGACGCCGAAGAGGACGAAAGCGGCATAAGGGTGTGTCCGTTCCTTAGAGTGGTGGAGGTGGTGGACAATCACCGCCGTGATAGCGAACTTGATACTAGAAGATAGGAGGACCGTCTTCGTCTTTATGACATCAGCATCCTTGGAGATCTGCCGGAGTTTGACTGGAAGCGCGGCAGTGTGAACACAAATGGGAGAGGACGGATGTGAGGGTCAAGCGGGCCGTGGCCGAAGGCAAGGAGGAGGAGCTTGAACTCGCCGAGCCAGACAAGGAAGAAGGCAACGAGTCCCCGGACGCCGTACAGCGGAATGAGGAAGGGGAGCACGAGAAGAAGGGCAAGCACCGGGATGAGCGCAAAGAGGCGGCAAAGGCCAGGGCGGGTGGAGAAAGCAGCGAAGCGCGCGTAAAGCATGGCGGCGGTGACCGCCAAGGGGACTGTGGCGACGGAGTGGTGCATGGCGTCGCGAAAGGCCTTTGCGCGCGTGCACTGTGGCCTGTGGGCTGTCACTACGGGTTGGAGGCTTGGAGCTCTCGGGGGGCACAGGGCTTGATATATATACACCAGAATCTGTGCGTTGTCGTGCCATTTAAGTTGCAGTGGATTGTGACTTTGTGACCAAGACCAATCGAAATAAGGTCAATAGAATGTTCGCCTCCTTTGGTTCAACGGCGATGGCCAACGCCGCCCCTCTGGAAAACCAGAGCTCGGTCATTGGATGATGGCATGATGCTCACGACTCAGCCAATCCGTTTGGACTTTGAAATGCGCTTTCGTGCACAACAGTTTGTTAGGTTCGAGGAATCATCACGGTGCTTTAGTTTCGTTTTCCTGTCATTTTCAGCCTGATATTTTCTTGTAGATTTACACAACGACTTCAGATCCATGTTGACTTCAAATAAGAAATACTCCTCCCTCCCAAAATATATGTTATCCTCAAACACTTTTAACTTTAACCAAATATATATTTAAAAATATTAATATTTATAATACATAAATAATATTATTAGATAGATCGTTGATTATACTTTCATAATAAACTTATTTATAGATATAAATATTGCACGTATTTTCTACGAATCTAGTTAAAGTTGGAAAAGTTTAACCTGCACACGTCCCATAACAACTTCTATTTTATGATAGAGGGAGTACCTTTGATTCGCACATAAAAAAGTAAAGAATATTGACCTGACTCGAAACTCGCATGGTCACTAAGGGCAGTCCCAATGAAAGAAACTAGTAGTTTCTATAACATAGGATACCGCACAAAAAAAGTACTGATTTTCAACCCATGGTTTCTATGAGTAATAATTATTTTCTCTTTCTCTCTCCCAACTCTATCTTCTTCCTTCAATGGAAGTGCGGCACGAGCCCCCTAGAAACTGGTGGTTTCTCTCCAATGGCGATTTCATGGTTTTTTTGTGCATTGGGTCAAGAGAAGACCTGGTTTCTTCATGAGGAAACCATTTCTATGATTTTTGCTCTCTTTCTTCATTAACTACGTTGTCATGTCAACATTTTGTCTATGTGGCAAGTCATTTAATGAGGATAGAAACCATCATCAATACACCATTGGGACTGCCCTAATATCATCGATGGGGCTCGAGTTCCAAAGGAATAAGAATAATACTCCGGTAGTCATAAAAGCATCTCTAGAGTTGAAAAAAAACAATTTATCTCTAAGAGTTTTAAAAAACAATTAGTAAATCAATGAGTTTTCCAACTGACTAAGAAAAGTTGGGATCACATTTGTTAGTCTCAAACTATTTTTAAAATCTCGCTCCTAAAAATTAAAATACAATTTTGCATTAGAAGTGTCCGAGACTATTTTCGAATCACCCTAACCATTTTTATATTTGATTTTTCTATTGTACATTTGTATTGGAAACCCCGTCCATACTCTATATTCTTCCCACGTCCTTCCACTTCTAGATTGGACAATCAATACATGTGTTATATTTTCGCATGGATTGGATCAATTTTCTCAAGTGTGGAAAGATTGGGAGTTAAAATAAGGAGTGGGTTTTGAAAACTCTTGGAGATGCTCTAGGACGTGTTTGGAACCACTTAAAATCATGTTCTAGATGAAAATCAGCTCCGTCGCACCCGCCCCTCTGCTCCTCATTCGCTTCCCCGCTACCACTGCGCTAGGCTCGGCCGGCGGCAACCCGCTCCCCCACCGCTATTGCGCTAGCCTCGGTCATCGGTCGAAGGGTCCCTGCTCTCTGCTCCCTCAATGCGCCCACTCAAAAAAAGGCGAGTTCAAAGCGGAATCTATCGACGATGGGGAGATTGCTGAGGAAGGAAGGAGATGGGCGAGGAAGGACAAGGCAATATAGGGCGCTGGCCTCAGTGGCATGGGAGTCTCAAATGGTTGAGAGATGACCAAGAAAGCCAAGGGCAACGCAGGTGATCTAAAGAAGAATGACATATATGGCCTTTTACACTCCAGATAACCATAATAATCAGGATTGCTAAACATTCCTTATTCTTTATGCCAAAGATTTTTTAGACGTGGCTTATAAGAAAATCATTGTCGTGGGTTTGTAGCCATGCTGGCTAGTGATTAGTGGAACGATTGTTGGGTCGATGTGTGGGACTTCAATGGTTAACACTCAAGACACAAATGGTTTATCCTAGTTTGGTCCTCAAAGCCCTAAGTCCATCAAGCTAGTTCTTCATGTTAGAGTGCTCAAGCGAGTTCTTCCAATGAAAGAGACAAAGATGGTAGACGAGCCTTGAGCTAGTTCTGATCTAGGATTTTTTGGGATTCGTCCCCCTCTAAGGGAGCCCCTGCCCAGCCTTATATCTCAAAGGGCAAGGGGAGTACAAGGCGTATTGTTTCATGGCTTCCTTGGCTCTCAAGGAAGCTCTAGGGTTTTGCACGTCTAGTCTTGGAGTCGTTGGAGGCGTCCAACGTTCCATCCTTCATGGTTGTGGCCGACAGCCCTGGAAATGTTCCTAACATCACCTTTAGAGGCCTCGAACTAGTCATTAGAGCCTAGAGTTGCTCTTGTGTCTCTCATAGGTCCTTCCTTCCCTTAGCATCCATCATATGCCAAGGAGAGAGAAGTTTTCAAAAGAGAAACTAACATGGGTCCCATGGCTTCCTCAACATAGAGAGGTCACGTGTTCTCGCTGCCATGTTGTTTCATGCCTCGCGTGACCCTATGCCGGGAATAGCCAACAAGGCCTCACAAGGGGTGAGGGGATAGAGCTTTGCCAGGGCCATGGGCACCCATCATAGCATACCAAAAGATTCCCAACATCACTGCATGTAGAAGGTCACCCAGGACGATAGGAGATGGGGCCAATGCTCCTGAGCCACCCTTAATCGATCATGGGCATCAGCGCCAAAGCCTGGGTAAGGTCACTCGAGAAACCTCAAGTTCGCGAGCAAGGGGCTTGACCCTCGTCCTGGCTGGAGGCACCTTACTAAAATGATGAGGCACCCCGTTGCTCGAGTCATCTCGGGCCCAATGGGCCTTTCTTGTTATCCAACGGTGGAGAGGGGGAGGGGAGGGCGAGCGCATCCGCTACCTGTGAGCCCCTATCAGATTAGGAGAGTCAATCAAAGAGGTTAATCAAGCTATTATGATGCTAATCTAGGGATTAAGGTAACCCTGCTATTAGGTACTCAATAATCATGATTAGATTAGAATTGATTGTTATATAAGTCGTTCCAAACATAGCCTTAAGAAATATTCTCACAACATATTAGTGCAACCCTGAGGCTCCGTGGACGTTGCATCCATCTATGATTCTAGATTACAACAATTTTTCTATTAGTCGTCACTTGGCCAGCGATGGATCCGCTAGTCTAGCGGTCTTCTAGCCAGGGACATGGTGCATGAATGCGAGCCAAATACATCACAATTACTAAGCCTTTTGTACCAACAAAAAGACCACAAATATCATGTGAGTGTCACGTCTTTTTTAGGCAATCAACGAGGAGGGGGTTGAGGGACCTGTTGACATTTCTTAGCTTCACTCTTAACTAAGTTGTCATCCCTAGCATGATGCTAGAAATGTGTTGTTGGTAATTATGATAACACTTGTAAACTATATATAAGGTATCCACAAGCGCACAGATAATATACCATTATAACATTTTACCCGAGAGTATACCGAGTATCGTTATTTATATTTTATCCACAGGGAGGAGCTATGGGGTTGTGTTGGCATAGAGATATTGACAAATATGTATACTTATGATAAAACCACTCTCATGCTATGGCAGGGGTAAGTCAAGTGATAAATAAATGATAAGTGTAAGGTAATAATGGTATTCCAGAGATAGAAATAGATACTCATAAAATGTAGTAAGACTAAGCAGGAGATTTGTTAAGAGCAAAAGATTTCTAAGTCATTACTTATCTACTAAGTCTTTTGTATACCCGAGTATATACACTCTCATCTATAGTATAACTAACTTTGGATCTATGCATAAGGAACATTACTAAGGAAGATTAAGAACAGAGCTTGTCTTCCTTCGTAATCACGTTCTACGTGCTCTACAAACGGGGAGTAGACTACAAATGACTCAATGAGAGTGTCACATCCGTTATCTACCACATGACCCAGAGTGCAGAAGGCATCCGCATGCAAACAATATCTAAGCACCATGCTTACATAATGTTGACCACTTAACTCTCTCGAGAACTGAGCTAAGAGCTCTACGAACATATGCATATATTCATCATTAATCGTAACTATATCAAGCATTTTACTAGAGCAAACTAGGAACATAATATTGAAGTAGCACAAAGTCATAAATAAAGAGATACAATGGCAATACCAGTCTCCAGACAGCAGATCCAGAATCCTGAGCGATAGCCCAAACTCTACTTAAACCTTGCTAGCTAGCCTATACTAGAAACTTGAAGAATTGGAGCTATATTCTCTTCTCTCTAGAAACCCTAATTTCTGGTCTAGTCTTGACTTATGGCAGCGTGCTCTGGAGGGGGGTCAGGGGCTGGTTATATAGGCCGGAGCGTCCAACGTGAGCCCTTGGATCAAACCGACTTAAAGGCCAGCGTAGATGCATCCTAGGAGCCGGTGGGGAATCAACGTACGAAGGAAGCTGATAGGTGGGTCCCCCAGGGGCCAGCGGCCTCTAGGTGGGGCCAGCTAGCCCCACCTGGCAATGGCTTGGCCTCCGCTTCGGTGTGGAGTCCTCTCGAGACTTCTGGAACCTTCTGGTGTCCGTTTCACCGTGGATAAACATGATTTTATTTGATGATTTGATCCTCCTTGATGGTTTTCTAAAATAACCCTACTAAAAATATAGATTCACCAAACCTAGTAGAAATTATTAGTTAAAACCCCTAAGTCTATGTTGGTGATCCTGTTTATGCATTTATTCATGTTATGTTGATGGTTTATGATGGATGGTAACTACCGTCAACAAACTCCCCCAAGCTTAATCTTTGCTCGTCCCTAAGCATTGCCAAACTTAGCAATGGATCAGGAGTTTAGAATTTTTGTAACTCCTCAAAAGTACACATGTATTCAAACAAGAATTCTCCTGTGGATTAAAATTCATCGATCTGACTTTCAAACTTACCCATATTACCTTCAACCATGGGGCTTTCTAGCTTTCACTTGGTTCTTGAGCAATTGAAAGATATAATGATTAAGTCAAGCACTATGTCTTAGGTTCTTTTGTTCAACCATTATTCCAAAGTTTTATAAGTTTTTAAAATAAAAACTCAGAGATTCCTTTGTATGACACTCTCAAATATCTCATATATGTGGTATTTATGGATCCTCACCAAGGTAATGAATGATGTTATACCTTTTCTTCTCCTATAACTAATGCTTATGTGTAGCTCATAGTAGTGGTAATTGCATGAAGAGAGCATACTTGCAATACATATATTGTAAAGTTAAACCTCAGATCCAAAGAGAGTTAAGTTATACAATCAAATCAAGATATGCATGTGTATGGAATATGGTGGATATATTTGGTAGCTAGCCTAATTTTACTATGCTCCTTGAAAACATATCCCTCGGGTTATCTTATTCATCTTCTTTTTTCCAGGCGGGCATCTAAGTACCCATTGTTTTAATACTTTGGACACTTGTCCATTTTTTTCAATTCTTCTTTCTTCTTCTCTTCTTTTTTTTTTATAAATATCTTTTGCATAGCCCATGCCTCTTTTCTACAACAAACTTTTGAGAGATAGCAATAAGAACTTGAAGCATTTATTTGGTGGAAACCTATGAAGCATATTTTTGATGTTTTCTCCTAATGTAGGAGTAAAACATTTTTTGGTGGATCTAGATGGAAGACATGTTTTTATGCCTATCCCCAGTGTAGGAGTAGTGCATATGTGGGTGGTGTGTACATGATCTTGATTTTAAGAGTATGACAAACCTCTCATAAGGCATCAACAAAGCTTGACTAAACTCAATGCAAAAACAAGTAGCATATAAGTGGAAGTTTTCCTAGCCTAGATAAACATGTTTGGCTCTGGTAGGAATTCAAGCTTTGTCATACAGGATCTCATCATGTGACATTTTTATGTTTTTCAAAAGAAATTTCTAGAATTTAGTATCACTTGGAACAAGATAAATAGCAGCTTAGACATTTTCATATCATATCCGTCAATTACCTAGACTTGGATTAAGCATATGCTACCCACGAGTTTCAAGTTCAGAGCAAATTCTTATGTCAAATCAATCTCATCCAAAACTCAGGAGAATTCAAGGCTAAAAACTAGATACTTGAAAGGAATTATAATAGAGCAACTATTCATCATTTCCATCATGTGAGATCATCTTCAAGTTCTATTTATTTATTGACTCTTAAAAACAAACTAAAGCACACCTTAAGCAAACTATATACACACTCTTTTTATTTGGTTTTTATTTTTTTAGATCATACCATAGTAATATATATATAAAAGACAAAGGCAAATTTTTATTTTATTTTCTTGGTTTTGCATTTTTTTAACTAATACAAATTCGAAAATTAAATAAACTAAAGAAAATAATAAAATACTAGAAAGAAAACTTACCTTAGGTAAATGGGGGCTCCTCCCCCAAGCTGGGTGTTGCTATGGTCCTTCATCGAGGTAGGTGGTCAATGTGGAGATGGCCAAACAAGTAGTTCCAGTTGTCATTCTTCTGTTGTTGTTGTTGCTGGATGGCGAGGAGGCATTGTCCTGCTTCTTCTTGCCATTGGAAATGTTGGTGAAGAGTGTTCCGGATCTCTTGCTAGTTCTCCTCGATGGTGGTGAGTCTGGTGTTGAAATGAGCATATTCCATCTGCTGCTCATGATAACCTGGGGGTGGTCGTGGTAGCCACGGGCAGAGAAGGACATGCGTCCTCCCTAGTGGCCACTAGAGACCTCCTCGTACTGCTGCTGCTGGTAGTAGTCATAATTGTCGTCCTGCCATTGCGCACTTGAGCCTTGATGCCAAGAGCTCTCAGCGTGCTGAGGAGCGGGCTACTCCCAACCAGCATGCTCGGGTTGGTGCATGTGGGAGGATCCCGGTTGGCCCTAGCCTACATGTTGAGGAAGGTGCACCTGGGAAGGTCCTACTTGATCAAATCTTGCATAGCTGGTGAGGGTAGGTGTTGACACAAAAATGTGGCGATGTGATCAACACACAGCAAGCCGGAAGATCTAAGGGGAACAAAACCAGAGATCTGCTTGGCTTCAACATAGGACCAGTCTATTATGAAAACCCAACGATGTGCTAGTCAATTTGACCTGCAATTGACATGGAGAGAAAATCTTATCAGTAATTCAAGGTGGAACATGTCGGTGTTGCACCAAACAGTTCTAAATGTATGGCTAGATAGCCGATTCAATGAGGCTATCGACTAAATAGTCGATATCCAGCATATCCATGAAACGAGGATCTTTAAATCAAGGATTATCGGCTAATATTAAATGATAATGATACGAATCAAAATAACCGATGCTCATGGAACATCAGAAAGCAGCATCGGCTAAATAGAACATGATTGATATAAAAGCGTCGAGCAGATAAGTTTGATGAAAAGAGTATAACATGCGAATAAATCGACTGTCTAATATAAATGATTCTACAAACAGTTTTGAGTCTAATCTATTATCATCAACAGTGAGGTTCGATCGGATTGATGCAGCTATAATAATGATAATAAACTAAAGCCAAAGAATCTATGAAACCATCTATATGTTGATAGATTCATGAAAACATGCTATATGCGTGAGAGTATAAGCAAATCGGCTAAAATAGCCGATGCAATCATAACAAACAAACAGAGTACATATCTTCATCATGAACAAGACCACTAATCGATAATTTCTAATCTAAAGTCTTACCAGTGAGGTTCGACTGGATCGATGTAGCTATGGTAGGGTCATTAGATTAGATCTCATAAACTAGTGAGTTTATTTAAGATTGAGACATGTCTTTGGATGCATACTATGTTTGACTGGAATAGAGATAAAATAGCCGATCTAGCAAAATTAAGCCATCAATTATAAGATTTGAAGCATGACCAGATCAAAGGACGACCAATTAAAATGATATGATGCCGATCTATCTCTATCTCAATCGGGTGATTTTCTTATAATTAATAAAACATTAATTATAGCAAGATCGATAGCTGGTGAATCAACCAAAAACAGCATGGAAAATCTTACTAATCTTAGCAGATTCGATAACTGGTGATATTGTATTAAACAAGTTATTTAACACAAGATCGATAACTTTGATCTATATTATGATTCG
Organism: Miscanthus lutarioriparius; assembly: GCA_904845875.1. Lineage (NCBI taxonomy): Eukaryota > Viridiplantae > Streptophyta > Magnoliopsida > Poales > Poaceae > Miscanthus > Miscanthus lutarioriparius. The sequence continues at coordinate 131,525 of CAJGYO010000216.1, forward strand.
TAAGAGATCAATTAGCTGATGTAGCCTTACAAACTACGATATAGATCGATAACTAACTTATATTATGACTCATAAAAGATCAATCAGCTGATGTTGCTTTATAAGCACAATACGAGTCGTGACGGTACTCACAAGCAAGCTGGAGGTCGATTAGTCGATGCATCCCTGTTTGCTGAAGAACTTGCCGAGATCTACAATACTCCTACTCCTAATGCGATGGCGAAAGCCAGAAAAATTGTATTGATTGAATGTTCGTTTTCTTTACAATAACCAGGGTCTAATATTTATACCCGAAACCTAAACATAAATCCTACTCAAATACGGCTCATTATAATTCTTGGAATAAAAGAAAACTTCCTAACTTAATAATAACCTGGACCCCAATTTTCCTTTTGTAAAGTCCGACACATCTTCCTGGCGTCACTCAAGCATAGCCCATTAACGTCGTCTGCTGATGTCATCCATAAAATGACCGATTCTGATATCACATCTAAATCAGCTGATACTGATTCACATCTAATCAATTTTTTGATGACACATTCCTAAAAGCTTCGAGTTCCCGCGTTCCTCTTCCCAAATTTTGATGTAAACAACATGTCCTTCTGGAATGGGGTCATCTCCATGGTACCAAGGCTACGGGTTGCGAGTGATCCTTGTAGAGGCACTCCTGTGAGGTGCTTGCTTTATTTTTTCGTAAATCAAACACAAATGAATCTACCACACATACATTCGAGGTTGCGGTCTGGTAACGGAAACTCATTTATGTAGTCCATATACATCATGACTAGTTTCCCATCCTTGCCCTTTTTTAACATATGTGCATGATTAAAATAGTCATAATCAATAATCCATTGGGGACTGTCAATGTATGTAATAGAAGCATTTGCTAGTAAACCCAAATTTCTAGCTATGCGGGTGACCAAAGAAGTGCACCCAACATCTTCCTTATGTTCAGGAATTTCTGCCCATTGTGCCATCATGAATTTTACATGTGAAACCTTCTTTCTTTTAACCATAGCATAGAGCAGTTTAAGTTCATCATTCCTTACTGTGCAAAAATCATTTCTAGGAAAAAAGAAAAAATCCTAGCCATATGTGCATGAACCATAAAGTAGGGTGGTGAATGTCATTGGTGCGAGGGTGGTAGCAAACAATTTCTTTCGATATCTCCCTCCAAAATTTATTCCTATCAAAGTCTTGTATAGCTGAGTCTACATCAATTGTGCACTGAGCAGGAAATCCTAGAAGCTCACTAAAGTTCTTCCAAGGAAAAGAAAATCCTTTCCCAAAGAACCTAAATGAGACTTCCGAGTCGATGGTTTGTAAAGTGCATAAAAATTCAATAGTCAAAAGCTTGCACCCTGACTCATCTATTTCCCATGCATCCTCCCATCCAACGGCCTTGAAAATGAGTTCAAATTCAGAGTCCATACTTGTGGACTAAAGTAGGGCTAGATCAAAGGCAGTGGTGAGGACGAAATCCCGGTCCTTTAGCTTCTTGTAGATGTTCTTCTCCCTATCATCTCAGAGCTTGAGCTACTTTTCTTATAGAAGAATGTTCCTCTCACGTGGGGCTGATTAGGTGGGTGCTCCAATAGCGGGAGACGGAGGATCAACCTCCATGTCGGTGCTTGCTCGGGATGAAGAACTTCTTGTTGAACGGAACGATATCGCCCGCTTGAGCTTGCCAGCGATCTTGCTCATTTTCCTACAAAATAGACAAAAATAACACAACTCGTGGAACAGGATTAGGAAAATAAAAATGTTAGTGGTTAGCCATCCAAAAGTCAACCGTCCAGAGGTTAGTCATCTGAGATTGCCTAGTGAATATTCTAATCAAGATTTTGGCATGTCTTCCACCCTAATTCTTTTTAATTTCCTCTCTTGATTTGGACAACACTACCACTCTTAAACTCTATTTTTCTTGCTCAAATTTCAATAGCACCTCTTCCTCTCTTTCTCAAGATTTTAACACTACTCTCACACTCCAATTTTCCCACTCTTTCTTACACCAACAGTTCTCTATTCAAGAGAATAAATTGGAGCATTGTTTCGGTCTTGGCTTGAAAGCGAACCGCTCTTCCTTTCTGTTAATATGGAATTTGATCTCTCCAGCTTCGACATCAATGTGTGCATTTGTAGTGCTCAGGAAGGGTCTCCCAAGAATGAGTGGTGTCTTCATGTCCTCCTGCATGTCAAGTACCACAAAAATCTACAGGAACAAAGAAATTTTGTATTTTTACCGGAATATTCTCAGCGATTCCTATAGGGTAGCGGACCAATTGGTCAGCTAGTTGCAAACATATCGATGTTGGTGTGAGTGTTGAATGGTTAAGCTTGTCGAAGACCTTCTTGGGCATGACACTAATGAAAGCTCTAGTTTGGTTTTGGTGAATTGATGAAACCCTAAGTGCTAACCTAGTTTATCAAAGTGATTATGAGATAGGTAGCACTACTCCAAGTGATGAAGCAAATGAAGATTATGACATGATGATGATGATGATGGCATGGTGATGATCAAGTGCTTGGACTTGGAAAAGAAATAAGAGAGAAACAAAAAGCTCAAGGCAAAGGTAAAATTGATAGGAGCTTTTTGGTTTAGTGATCGAGACACTTAGCGAGTGTGATCACATTTAGGATCGATAGCCATACTATTATGAGGGGTGAAACTCGTATCGAAATGCGGTTATCAAAGTGCCAAATTAGTAGCACAAGGCTATACACAAGTTGAAGGTCATGACTTTAGAGAAACATATGCCCGGTTGCTAGATTGGAAGCAATTAGAATCTTGCTAGCCTATGCTTGTGCCCACAACATCAAACTCTATCAAATGGATATCAAGAGTGCATTTCTCAATGGTTACATCAATGAAGAAGTATATGTTGAGCAACCTCCCGATTTTGAAGATGACAAGAAGCCCAACCATGTGTACAAGTTGAAGAAGGCATTGTATGGCTTGAAACAAGCACCTAGAGCATGGTATGAGAGATGGAGGGACTTCCTACTCTCTAAAGGGTTCATGATGGGCAAGGTTGACACCACTCTTTTCATCAAGAAGATTGGAAAAGATTATTTGTGTTGCAAATCTATGTTGATGACATCATATTTAGATCAACCAATTAAGATTTTTGTGATGAATTTGGAAAAAATGATGGCTAATGAGTTTGAGATGTCCATGATTAGAGAGTTGAGTTACTTCCTTGGTCTTCAAATCAAGCAATTAAAGAATGGTACATTTGTGAGTCAAGGCAAGTATATTAAGGACATGATCAAAAAATTTGCCATGAGTGATAGCAAAACTATAAGTATACCAATGGGAACAAATGGCAACTTGGATAGTGATGCAAGTGAAAATATGGTGGATCAAAAATTGTATAGATCTATGATTGGAAGCCTACTCTATGTGACCGCATGAAAGGTCCTAATATGGCTAGAGGGGGGGTGAATAGCCTATTTAAAAATCTACAAATCAACTAGAGCAATTTGATTAGTATGACAAATAGCGTAATGCAAACTTGCTCTAGCTCTACAAGGGTTGCAAGCCACCTATCCAACAATTCTAGTTGCAATGAATACTTAGGCACACAAACTAGCTATGTAATTACTCATTAAGAGCTCTCAACCTTGCTACTCTAAAGAGCTCAACTAGATGAATGTAAATAATAAAGCAAGCTCTCAATCCTAATTACACTAAAGAGCTTGTATCAACTAGTTTGCAAGAATGTAAATGAGTGAGTAGAGTGATTATACCGACGTGTAGGGGATGAACCAATCACAAGATGAATATATAGCCAATCACCGGGAGAATGACAAAGAAGAGAGACAATCGATTTTCTCCCGAGGTTCACATGCTTGCCAACACGCTACGTCCCCGTTGTGTCGACCAACACTTGGTGGTTCGGCGGCTAAGAGGTGTTTCACAAACCTCGTCCACACGATTGGACACCGCAAGAACCGACCCACAAGTGAGGTAACTCAATGACACAAGCAATTTACTAGAGTTACCTTTCGGCGCTCCGCCGGGGAAGGTACAACTCCCCTCACAATCACCGAAGGCGGCCACGAACAATCACCAACTCGTGCCGATCCTTCACCGCTGCTCCAACGGTCTAGGTGGTGGCAACCACCAAGAGAAACAAGCGAAATCCGCAGCGCAACACGAATACCAAGTGCCACTAGATGCAATCACTCAAGCAATGCACTTGGATTCTCTCCCAATCTCACAATGATGATGGATCAATGATGGAGATGAGTGGGAGGACTTTGGCTAAGCTCACAAGGTTGCTATGTCAATGAAAATGTGCAAGAGAGCTCCCTTGAGCCGGCCATGGGGCTATAAATAGAGCCCCCATCAAATAGAGCCGTTGTACCCCTTCACTGGGCAAAACACGCTTTGATCGGACGCTCCGGTCATACCAACTGGACGCTGGCCCTCAGCGTCCGGTCGCCCGATGGACGCCACGCGTCACCAGCTTCAAACGTTGTTCGTCAGATTTCAACGGCTACGAAGCTGACCGGACGCTCCGGCAAAACTGACCGGACGCTGAAGCCCCAGCGTCCGGTCGTTTCCAGTAAGCTCCCCGAGGCGTATTTCTTCGACCGGACGTGTCTGGTCCACCTTGACCGGACGCAGACCAGCGTCCGGTGCTCAACCCTTCCCACTGTGCCGTCTGACAGCTCGACCGGACGTAGCCTTTCAGTGTCCGGTCGCTGAGTGACCTAGCGTCCGGTCAGAAGACCGACGCCAGCATCATTTCGACCAACTCCATTTCAACTCTAACTTCTTCACCCTTGCTCAAATGTGCCAACCACCAAGAATTATGCATCCGGCGTAATAGAAAATAGACATTTCATTTTTCCAAAAGCGCTGAATCTAGCGCTGAATCTAGGGAGAGAGGGACCCAAACCCATCTCAACCCTGCAAACACCTTGTGCACATGTGTTAGCATATTTTCACAAATATTTTCAAGGGTGTTAGCACTCCACTAGATCCTAAATGCATATGCAATGAGTTAGAGCATCTAGTGGCACTTTGATAACCGCATTTCGATACGAGTTACACTCCTCTTAATAGTACGGTTATCTATCCTAAATGTGATCACACTCACTAAGTGCCTTGATCACTAAAACAAAATGGCTCCTACATTTTATACCTTTGCCTTGAGCCTTTTGTTTTTCTCTTTCTTCTTTTCCAAGTTCAAGCATTTGATCATCACCATGCTATCACCATTGTCATGATCTTTGTCATTGCTTCATCACTTGGAGTAGTGCTACCTATCTCATAATCATCTTGATAAACTAGGTTAGCACTTAGAGTTTCATCAATTAACCAAAACCAAACTAGAGCTTTCACCGCATCAAGGCCAGATGTCATATTTAGTGTGTGCATGTGTGCAAGATTTCAATCCTCGCCAAGAGAAAGTCATTTGAAGGCTACAAAGAGAATATTGAGGTACTTGAAGCATACACAAAATGTTGGTTTGTGGTATCCCAAAGGAGCAAAGTTTGAGCTAGTTGGTTACTCTGACTCGGACTATGCGGGATGCAAGGTTGAAAGGAAGAGCACCTCGGGCACATGTCAATTGTTGAGAAGATCACTTGTTTCATGGTCATGAAAGAAGCAAAATAGTGTTGCATTATCAACCGCCAAAGCCAAATACATATCCGTCGGTAGTTGTTGTGCACAAATACTTTGGATGAAGGCCACTTTGAATGATTTTGGAATCAAGTTCAAGAAAGTGCCATTGCTATGTGACAATGAGAGTGCAATCAAGTTAACCAACAATCCGGTTCAACATGCAAGAACAAAGCACATTGATGTCCGCCACCATTTCATAAGAGATCACCAATAAAAAGGGGACATTTGCATTGAGAGTGTAGGCACCGAAGATCAACTTGCCGATATATTCACCAAGCCATTGGATGAGAAAAGGTTTTGCAAGCTAAGGAATGAGTTGAACATATTGGATTTCTCAAATATGTGTTGATGCACCCCCCCATTATATGACATGCCTCTCCTTCAAGCAATCCAAGGTAAATGTTGATTGGCATGACATTCATCCTTACTAAGGACATGTTTAGTGCATCTAGACATCTTTCACATTTAATAGGCCCATTCATGAAAATCAAATTAATTTGATGATTGTATGGTATGCTTATTTTGGTCTAGTGGTAGCATATGATATGTTTGTGGGCCTGCAAACCTAGTGTTTGATCTAGAAAATAAGCTCTAAGTGTTTAACTCAACATGGTACAAGATAACCCTTATTTGGAGGTGTGAAGAAGATTGTCCTTGGATCAAACAGAGTTAAATGTATTTGGCAAGTATTCTAGATTGGACCAAATTTAGGAGAATGATCCTCACCCTATTGATTGACATTGATAATCTCAACCTATCTATATTTTGAACCTTTGTGGCCATTGATGACAAAGGGGGAGAAAAACAAAGATATAAGTGATAGGGAGAGAATTTGACATAGGGGGGAGATATGCCAAAGGAAAGGGATAAATTAAAATTTTGTGCACACAAGTAGGGGGAGCAAGCTCACGAACTTGTATGGTACATTTGATTGTGCATTTCATATGTTTGCTTGCATGGCACAAGTTTTAAATTTCAATATCTATGCTTGTGTGGTGTATGCTAGTTGTAGGTTTGAATGATGAAATAAAAAACTAGCATGCATAGGTTAAGTAACTAGACTCATGCTCATGTTATGAAAACTAGACCCTTGCTTCTAATGTTGATCTCATGGGGTATTCTAGTTTTTATGTATATCTAGTTACTCATGGTGCTAAGGATGGTATATTGGTGCACTCCTATTGATATCATGCTTCAAAGGTCCATCTTTTATACCTTAGCATCATTTGGTAGACATTGTCTCCTATATTTCCTATCTAAGCATATGTGTAAGCTATAATCCAAACTCTTAGCACATATATAGGGGGAGCAATTGCTACCATTTGGAATTCATGAAACTTGTCCATATCCTTTTACATATGGTAAATATGCTTGGGCAAGCAACATGCATTCAATTTAATTTTAAGTCATATCTTTGTGTAAGGGTTGTCATCAATTACCAAAAGGGGGAGATTGAAAGCTCTAGTTTGGTTTTGGTGAATTGATAAAACCCTAAGTGCTAACCTAGTTTATCAAAGTGATTATGAGATAGGTAGCACTACTCCAAGTGATGAAGCAAATAAAGATCATGACACGATGATGATGATGGCATGGTGATGATCAAGTGCTTGGACTTGGAAAAGAAATAAGAGAGAAACAAAAAGCTTAAGGCAAAGGTGAAATTGATATGAGCTTTTCGGTTTAGTGATCGAGACACTTAGCGAGTATGATCACATTTAGGATTGATAGCCGTACTATTAAGAGGGGTGAAACTCGTATCGAAATGCGGTTATCAAAGTGCCACTAGATGCTCTAACTCATTGCATATGCATTTAGGATCTAGTGGAGTGCTAACACCCTTGAAAATGTTTGTGAAAATATGCTAACACACATGTGCACAAGGTGATACACTTAGTGGTTGGGACATTTGAGTAAGGGTAAGAAACTTCACCGGCGGAGTGTCTGCCCATAGAGTACGGATAGTCCGACGGTGCCACCAGCGCCCTATACAAAAAAACAGGATTTCACAGAGTGCACCGGACGCTGGCCTCAACTAGACCGGTGCGTCCGGTCAGTGGAAGCAGTGAAGACACTGGCGTCGGTCTTTGACCGGATGCTAGCGGGGTGCGTCTGGTCCTACTGACGTGGCAGTGCACAGAGGAGACAATGAGTGATCGGACACTGGGTGAGTCCGGTCGGGCATGACCGGACACGTCCGGTCGCGAGTGAAAGCTTACTGGAAGTGACCAGATGCTGGGGTCCTGCGTCCGATCATGATCAAACTGACACATCCGATCGCAGCTAGAACCTTACTGGAAGTGACCGAACACTGGGGTCCTACGTCCGGTCATGGCACTATGTTGCGTTCGGTCATCACTTGACCGTTGGGAACGGGCGCTCAGTATTTGAAGAGAGGGATGATGTGGTAGCCATCCATTGACTGAACGCTGGCAGGGTGCGTCCGGTCGATCTGACCAGCGCATCCGGTCACCCTGAGCAGTGCCTAGTGAAGGGGTACAATGGCTCTATTTTGTGAGAGCTTCTATTTAAGCCCCATGGCCAGCTCTAGCTCACTCTCTTGGCCATTTGTATTGACATAGCAACCTTATGAGCTTAGCCAAAGTCCTCCCACTCATCTCCATCATAGATTCATCATCCTTGTGAGATTGGGAGTGAATCCAAGTGCATTACTTGAGTGTTTGCATCTAGAGGCACTTGGTGTTCGTGTTTTATTGTGGGATTCGCTTGTTACTCTTGGTGGTTGCCGTCACTTAGATGGCTTGGAGCAGCGAGGATCATCGAGCGGAGGTTGGTGATTGTCTCCGGCTCCGATCGTGGTGATTGTGAGGGGTTCTTGACCTTTCCCCGACAGAGAGCCAAAAGGTACTCTAGTGAATTGCTCGTGGTTTGTGTGATCCTCATCTTATGTTGGTTGTGTGGCACCCTATTGAGGGTTTGGCGTGTGATGCCAATTAGCGTGTGAACCTCCAAGTGAGTGAATCGCCACAACGAGGACTAGCTTGCCGGTAAGCAAGTGAACCTCGGTAAAAAATCATTGTGTCAACATTTGATTTCGAGATGATTGGTCTACATTGGTATTCATTCTTGTGATTGATTGGTTCATTCCTTGACTCGGCGGTATAACCATCTTGCTCACTCTCTTTACACTACCGCAAACTAGTTGTCAAGCTCTTTAGTGTAGCTAGTCGTGAGAGCTTGTTAGTTTGGTTAGTGTGGCTCTTTAGTTAGCATTTGAGAGCACACTAACTTAGTGTAGCAACATAGCCATTGTGTGGATAGAGATAATACAAAATAGAATTGGGTAGGTGGTTTGCAACCCCAAGTATAGTGCTAGCGCAAAATTCACTTCGCCATCTTATTGACTAATCATTCGTCTTAGTGTTGTTGTATAAATTTTTAATAGGCTATTCACCTCTCCCTCTAGCCATTAGGACCTTTCAAATGACACTTGCTCCAAGATCGCATAACGCATTTAGCGCCGGTCCTATGATTTTGAGGGCCCTCTGGCGAACTCGTCGCGACGGCCCCTCTAGACCATAAAATTTTAGAATATATAGGCTAATTTTTTCTTGTATAGGGAAAGCAAATCCAATAATATATTTTAAATTTAATATGTCTGATAATTATCGAGAGCGAGAAACAACGTAGACTAAAAGAGCAATATATTTGTACTTCTAGAACTAACATAATTACCTTAAAGAAGAATAGAACTCCATCATATCCACTGTTTCTAGTCCCTCAATCCTTCATGTGCTACCAAACTTTTGTTCTGATCTGATTTGAACAATTTGCAGCAAAAACAAAAAACTTTGTCCATATGTTTAGAGTAAACCAACCATTTTCTATCAACCTCCTCACCATTGCTTAACTTTCTAGAGTAGTAAGCATATGAAAAATGTCTATTGTGAGCATCTACAGGGAACTCAAGATTTAATTCTCTCACTGGTCCTTTTTCAATCAAAATATATCTACCTTTATTATCAAGATTCTCCCAAGTTCTGGGATCAAAGACATCATGAATAGAAGGTTGCACATCATCAATTGAATTTTTAGGTTGAGAGGAAGGCTGTAAATTTTCATTCTCTATAGCATCAACTTGTTCACTTAAATTATCATTAACTTATTGTTGCTCTTCTTCTTGATTATTAGGTGCATCTATAGGGTTGTCGTCACGCACAACACTACTTGAAGCTGAAAAAAACTTATCTAAAGCACCTTGTTGTGACTGAACAAACTGTTCTTCTTGTCTTTTTCGTTTTCTTTTCGTAGCTCCTGATAAATGTTTCTTAGGTAACATTCTAAAATTCTTACACCTGACCTAAATTATAAGAAAAACATGACTATATGAGTACAAAGTACTAGACAAAATTTGAACAAGGAAAAAAACCCTAGGGCCTAGACAATTTAGACATGAACCGATTCGTAACCAAGATTCACAAATCACAAAAAAGGGGCGAAGGCAATAACCAAGATAAATCTTCGGATGTAAATCGACGACTGTCGTCCTCGCCGAGCCCGCGCCGGCCCTTTGGCTGTCTTGTCGCGTGGTGATCGCTCGATCGGTGCTGCGTCTCGCCGCTTGTTGAAGTCTGCAGGTATTGCAGGAAATGAAATAGCGATCATCGATTTGTTGTCACGTTGCAGCGGGCTACTGGCGTTAGTGGCGACTTCGCTCCTGATTGCGCAAAGAAAGACAAAGAGGCCAACGGCTCGAAAAAGAAACATCGAAAAGAGGCCGACGGGCTCCTCGCCTTTGATTCCTAAAAGAAAGATCGCACCGGTACCGATAGGTTGCGGCTTGCGGGTCATTGCATTAATCCTAAAATCTAATGGACTTATATACTTGGGGTATGGGGTCTTATATACCTAGGCTTGGGCCCCATCCCGCTCGAGCCCCAGAACCATCGCACCTCTCCCCCCCCTTAGGGGTGCAGACCGAACGCATTCTCAAAGTTTTGGCTCTCGATCAAGCAGCTTGATAGTGGGGCATCCTAGATCCTTCTTCTTGTGGGTGAAGTGTTTAGGATGGCCGCACTACACTCTGCGTTAACTTAATTACCTTAGTGGAGGGCGGTGGCCTCTTATTGTTGAGGATATCTCAGAGATACTTCGCATAGGTAGGTACCTATATGGCATCTAGCAACAGAATATTGATATATAACTTTTGAATTACCTCTATAAACTTACCAAACTGCTCATCAATTTAGGATTTCCTATTTCTGCGTGGAAATGGTAGGAAGGTCGTGTCATGGAAATCTCGTTGTAGCTCTTGCTCTTGTGGCCCAACTTCTTTGTCGTTCTCCTTCTCCTCTCTTCGCACTACCACCGGGGTGTCTTAAATGTCCTTGTTGGGATATGGCGGATCACGGGTAGACTTGCCACCTCTTGTGGTTATGGCATTGACCTTCTCAAGGTTAGTGGCAAAAGGCGAGAGCAAATGACCAACCTGGGCTAATTGAGATTCTCTCTTTTATTATAGTTAAGTTGGTCTTGTATGATAGAAGAAAAACTATCCATTTTAGTATTTATATTTTCTAGGACCTTATCATTAAAAGTAAGGTTTTTAGAAATATTCTCATTAATCCTAGCTTGTTCTAAGATTAAGTCTCTTAAGGATGGTTGCTTAGGATTGGAAGAATTATAATAATTACGTGTACTTACCTTGGTAAGTTGACCGTTGTTGTTGTTTCCATCCTTGTCTCTCGTTGTTGTGAACCTAAATTGTTGCCAATGATGTTTCCATCCTCTTGCAAGTCAGGGAATTCAATCCCCAAATATTCCCCACATAAATTTTGAGCATTGAATGCATCTTGAATGGCCTAATGATCTTTCTTGTAATTGTCTCGCTGTTCGAGCCAATTCAACAGTACGTCCATCTTGGTTGACAAAGGTACACACTTCTTACGGTACTTCTTCACTCTTATTGCATGATTGAATATTGCATGATGATCAGCCTTGATTAGAGGCTATCTTTTCATAAGAGTTTTAGCGTTTCCAAGGGTGAGTGACATAAATGATCCTCCAGCAATGGCATCGAGTTGTTCATGGGCTTTCTGAGTTAATCCATGGTAGAAACTTTGCATGAGCAACCAATCTTCCATTCCATGATGAGGACAATCTGAAACATATTCTTGAAAACGTTCCCATGCTTCTAGAATGGTCTCTCCTTTCGTTGTTGGAAGTTTAAAATCTTTCCTCTTAAGGCATTGATCTTGCCTCACAGAAAAAACTTTTCTAGGAAGGCCTTTGAACACTTTGCCCATGTATTGATGTGATCTTTCTAGGTGTAGAACCATCGCTTCGCTTCTTCCCATAAGTGAGAATGGGAATGCAGGGAAGTAGAATGATGTCTTGAACAACGTCCTTGATGACGACCATGCTACTTATCTCCAGGAAATTCTGAAGATGAGCACTAGCATCTTCATGTGCCTTTTCGCTGAATGGGGTAGCTTACACCATGTTGACGAGGCTTGGCTTGAGCTCGAACTCAAGATTATCGGTTTTGAGTGTTGATCCAGTGCGAACGTTCTCAGTGCTTGGGGCAGAGAACTCACGAGAGTCTTGCCACCATATCTTCGTAAACTAGTGTTGAGCTTCCTCTTAATTTGGTTGATTCTGATTGATGGAAATTATTGGTAAATCACAACCAATCCTGTAATACCCTGTATAAGATATGAACAAAGACAAATAAGGGTAAGCCTGCTAAAGCAAAGGTTATGATTTTATCAATAAGTATTTATTTGGTCAATTCTCTTAACCATGTGCCCCTCCTTGGCAACGGCGCCAGAAATGCTTGTTGACATTTCTTAGTATCACTCTTAACTAAGTTGTCATCCCTAGCATGATGCCAGAAATGCGTTGTTGGTAATTATGAGAATACTTGTAAACTATATATAAGGTATCCGCAAGTTTACGATATAATATACCATTGTAGCATTTCACCCGATAGTATACCAAGTATCGTTATTTATATTTTATCCATAGGGAGGAGCTATGGGGTTGTGTTGGCATAGAGATATTGACAAATATGTATACTTATGATAAACCACTCTCATGCTATGGCAGGGGTAAGTCGAGTGATAAATAAATGATAAGTGTAAGGTAATAATGGTATTCCAGAGATATAAATAGATACTCATAAAATGTAGTAAGGCTAAGCAGAAGATTTATTAAGAGCAAAGATTTCTAAGTCATTACTTATCTACTAAGTCTTTTGTACACCCGAGTATATACACTCTCATCTATAGTATAACTAACTTTGGATCTATGTATAAGGAACATTACTAAGAAAGATTAAGAATAGAGCTTGTCTTCCTTCGCAATCACGTTCTACGTGCTCTACAAACGGGGAGTAGACTACAAAAGACTCAATGGGAGTGTCGCATCTGTGATCTACCACATGACCCAGAGTGCAGAAGGCATCCGCAGGCAAACAATATCTAAGCACCATGCTTACATAATGTCGACCACTTAACTCTCTCAAGAACTGAGCTAAGAGCTCTATGAACATATGCATATATTCATCATTAATCATAACTATATCAAGCATATTACTAGAGCAAACTAGGAACATAATATTGAAGTAGCACAAAGTCATAAATAAAGAGATACAATGGCTATACCAGTCTCCTTGTGGAAATTGTCAATGAAAACCCCTAAATCTATATTGGTGATCCTGTTTATGCCTTTATTCATGTTATGTTGACGGTTTATGATGGATGGTAACTGCCGTCAACAGAACCTCACCTGAATTTTTCTCCATTGATTCCGACTAGCTGGTGATGGATGGTGCCGGGGCACCGGAAAGTTTAGTACATGGCCAGTGGCCTGAGTAGCAAATAATACAGAGGGGGAGCGAGCTTAGTTCATCGAGAACAAATTACACCAGCTATATGAGATGTGGGTCAGCCGACGTGGGCAGCGGTGACTCCAGAGTCTGCAGTCCTCTTTGCAGGCGATGAGCACACGTTCCAAGTTTGGGACTTCACTTAGGAATACCACACCATGGCGGTGCTTCCAGAGTTGCCAACAGCATAGTAGGATGAGGGTGGAGAAGAGCTGATGGGGGATAGTGTCCGGTCTGCTGATCTCCTAGAGCCGCGTTGTGTCAAGGATGGAGGCAACATCAACACCTAGCTTCATCCAAAGATAGCAAAGACAAAGGATCGGTCATGAACATATGATCTTCATTCTCGGGGCACTCTGGCGAGATAGGATGACATCTTCCTTGACAATTCCTTTCCTGTGGAGGTATACCTGCAGACCGCACTGCTCAAGAAGAAAAGCGACCATCCAAATTTTTTACTTTTGGTGGGCGTACTGCGCCATATATGAACTTGTAACTTGGCAACTTCACTCCCGACTCCGAGTAGGTAGACATTTCAGTAAATCGAGCAATCTGTCTAGGTAGCCATTCTTCTTCTCAAACATGCTTGATTGGACATCTTCACTTGGAGTGAGGGAGACCGAGGAGATCATGTCTTCAAGTATGATGTACTCCGACATAGTCATTTTGCAGAGGGGTCGACGAGGAACCAGGAAACTTTGGAGACCTTGCTGGATCACAGCACAGACTGCGACCGAGTTGTTGGAGCTGTGGCTGTAGAGTAGTGGGAATTTGGCGTGGAGGGGCAGATCGGTAAGCCACCTATCTTCCCAAAACGAAGTGGACTTGCCATCCCCGATAGAAACAAAGTGGTGATGCATCTATATATGGAACCCTAAACCCTAAACAAAGTGTTTACGTCTCTACTATGATTAAGAAACATAAAACATGCTTAGGCTTAGCTATCTACATGTTTGGTTGGGAAGTTGAATATATCGACTCGTCATCGCATCGCAATGCTTTTCAGCTCCTGACTTGACGTGCGCGCTGTCGCCAGCCATCATTGCCCAGATGTTGAGCTCCGCCGATCGCTGGTATTGCAGCGATGGCATGGAACTTAATCCTAATGGTACTCATGTTTCTTTCACTTGCCTTGTTTCAAGGGCCGTTCTGGCGCGCCACCCAACCCGATCCAATCCATCCGAAAAAGACCTAACCCGACTCGACTCGCTAATGCATCGGGTCAAGTTAGGGTCCTAATTTTTTACCTGGGCCCAACCTAAGAAAATAGCCCGACCTGATTCGACTCATCAATGCGTTGCGTCAGGCTCAAGCCAAAGATTTTAAACTGATCATTTTTCTTGTCTGACTTGACGTTTGATCAGGTCTATTTTTTTCTATGCAGTTCACTGCCACTGAGTTGTATGTATGCGCTGATCGAGTTGCTCCTACAAAAGATAATAAGAGCTTTAGTTACGTGTGTGTGTGTGTGTGTGTGCAACTAACCAAAGCGTGAGTTAGTGTGTGCAACATATCTCTTGCCTTGTTGACATGTAGGTGTTAAGCGTGTCATGGTGGTCGACGACAATGGGTATGCGTTAGACTAGAAGCGGTGAAAGGTGGACATGAAGGTTTGGATAGAGTGCCAGAGGATGGACCATGGACGGCTAGCAATTAGACACATCAACAAGCAACTGTACATATGAGGATGGTGATGGATATAATGTTGATCAAAGTCAAGACGATGATTAGACCAAGTCAAGGCGGGTGTGCAAGCACTGGTGATAGGCCGATCAAGGACGAGTGGTACACACATTGATATCGTGGAAGAGTAGCGGCTACGTGACTCCAGTTGGTTTGGCGATTTTGGCGTCAAAACCATGCGGCAAATATATTTACTAGATTTGGACCTCAAAACTCGAGGGAGGATTCAAGGTGGCACCTAGTGACATATCCTGAGTTAGCATCAAGGCTAAGCTTAAAGAGAGGAGGAATCGTGGTCATTGGATGTGTATCGAGATGTACTTTTATGTAGTATGGACCATAGTCCCAAAGTAGTCGCAAAAAGAAAGACCATAGTCCCAAAGTGAGTTAGTAGGCTTAGTATAAGCTTAAGGATAGTTTTGGGTATGTCCAAACGCCTATAAATATGGTAGACGGCTCGTGTTAGAGAGTATACTTGAAATACTAGTTTCATTTGCTCTAGGTTGACCATGTGCTTAGAGAGACGGTGATTAGACGTAGGGTGAGTGGGATCCTCTAGCTTTAATTTTTCATCTTTCGATGGAGGATGAAGGTTGACGGCTAGCAGTCTTTGTATATATGAATTCTCGATGGTTTAACTGAAGTTGGTTTCTTTGAAATTCGTGTTCAAGTTTCTCCTTCCTCTCCAAAGTGAAATTTCTCTTTTTGGGTTTTTCAGAGCTATTTTTTGTGATTTTTGTTCTACTGCTTTTTTCTTTGGGTTATAGGCTTGTTTTCGTAGTGTTTTGGTATTGGAGCTTGCTCAAATCGTAGCTTGAAGCTTAGCACCTATCTCCAAAACTCCTCTTTTCAAACCTCTTTGTGTGAATTTCTTAAAGATCTTTGGAGTGAGGTTTTTGAGGTGCTCTTTGTTGGTTCTTAGGTTTCATGAGGTCTTGGAAATATGGCTAGGCTTTGCTTCCGATAGATTTCCCACGAGCATCTTCAAATCATTCAGTTACGGAAAATTAATAAAATCCTAATTTGAGAGTGAATTTTTAAAGTTCGCGACCAAGCTTTGGGCTTTTTGACAAGATCTCTTTCGGATACAATCACCATGTTCATCATTTAAACTTCGTTTGATTGAGTTGTGCAATTTTGTTTCTTGCTTTCGCTTGCTTTGAAATCGCCACTTTGAACTTTCATGACGTGAAAGCGGAACTTCTGCTCTTGAGCTGAAATTTAACTTCCCGAGTTTCAAGGTCTTTCTCTCGACTTATTCTTGCTTCCGTTGATTTAGGCCGGCATTGTCTCTAAGTTCAATAGTCTTGTTGTGGCTATGGAAATTTGAGTTTGGTAGAATACAGGAACTTTGGAGTAAATAACTTAAGATAGAGGTCAACTTCTTTGAAAAAAAAATAATTGGTTCCCATTTACCCTTCTCTAGTTGTAAGTCCTTTGGCTTCACAAGATGATCTAGCCTTTTAAAAATACGTACTCGGCAAGTACACACCAACAAATTGAAGCTTGAGCCGGATCAAGAGACGATGAGGTCTCGTTTTGAGAGAGCGGGCTGATAGAAATAGTGGAAGTGAATTGATCCGTATCTAGGGTGGTAGCTTCAAAAAATTGTCTAGACCAAACATATATTTGGACGCCTGAGACCACTGTTGCCCCTCCAACCAAACAGGTCCTAAAAATATTTTGGTCCTCTCTCTAGGCAAATAAAAGCAT
Organism: Miscanthus lutarioriparius; assembly: GCA_904845875.1. NCBI lineage: Eukaryota > Viridiplantae > Streptophyta > Magnoliopsida > Poales > Poaceae > Miscanthus > Miscanthus lutarioriparius. The sequence continues at coordinate 148,405 of CAJGYO010000216.1, forward strand.
TTTGATCATATGTAATGATGGAGAAAGAAAAACAAGAATGTTATACAATATATGTGTGTTTTTTGGTTTGTTGGCACATGGATTTTCTGTCCGTCAGATCGTCTCATGCACGTCTGCTGGACGTTGAATGTCATCTGCTGTCTTTGCCTCTGACCTGTGGACCTAGATGTCGGCGCTAGTTTTGATTTTTTGGGAGTCGCGCCTGAGTTAGTGGCGTCCGTCCCCCATTTCCATTTCGTTTTGGCTTCTTCTAGGTGACTGTAGGCGATGCGCCGCTCTCGGCGGCCGACCGGCGATTTATAGGGTTCGTCGAGCTAAGTTCTCTCCGCTCCCTTCGTGTCTTCCATGGATGCTAGGGCCGACCGGCAATTTCTAGTGTGTTTTGGTTTGTCCCCTTTCTTCTTAATGTTGTTTTCCCGGCCGTCTCCGACGAGCGTCCTACTGAGAGTATGCCGCTGCCGCCGTGCCGCGCTCTTTCTTGCCCCGCGGCGCCGCGCCGTGACTCCGCCGCTCGTGGGAATGCTGTCCCAGCCCCCGCCTGCCTCCACCGGCGGAAGCCCCCGGACCCCGGCGCCGTTCCAGCCCCCGGACCCCGGCCTCCACCAGTGGAATCGCCCGGATCCTGTCGGCACTCTCCGCCCATGTCGTCCCCCGGGCTGCACCGGCGGAATCCGCCGGATCCCGTCGACGCTCTCCACCCAGGCCGTCCCCCCGGGCTCCATCGGCAGAACCCGCCGGTTCCCGGCGGCGCTCTCCGCCCAGTCCGTCCCCCGTGCCGCGTAGAAATCTATTGTGCATTTCCCATAATCCAAACGGCCCGAAAGAGCACGTACACTCATTCCTTTTTCTTTCTCCCATTCATCCGTTCCACCCCCATCTCTCTCTCATTTGTTTCCTTCGGTGACGAATAGGCGGGTGCCGCCGCCCTTCGCCAGGTCTTCACCTATGACGAGCATCCACCAGGTACGCCTGCCTCATTCTGTCCCCTTCCTGCTGTGCGAAGCCGAGCACCTCGAACTCTAATGTAAGCTATTTGTTTCGGATCTGACCCCAATATACGTATACACATGATACCTGCTAACTTTGAGTTTTTGCGAACATTATCGGGTGGTCCGCCTGAGACAAATCTGGTATTGCTGCTTATGGTTTGAATTGTAATCTTTCTCTGTGACCTATTTTGCCTGTCCCGTCGCTGATCCTCGTTGCATTTCATTGAGATGGAATGATTCTGTACTAGTACAATTGATGTATACCATGTGATGGTTCTGCAGTTGATCTTCTGGCTAGAAAATCACATTGATCGTGGTGAGTAGGGGTTCTACCATCGGTAGCCTCATCTCAAGGAGCAAAATTCTTTCATGATCCCTTTAAACTGGAGGGCAAGCCTGCCCAGGGCTGGTAGATCTCGATGCCCCTTTCTCAGTTATTACTGTTGCTTTAGATATACTAGTGACTAGCGATATGCACTCTTAACCCCCACGGCCCTTTAAGCATGTGTGCCCACCACCACTGGCTTTGTTTATGTTTAGTTGGACCATCTAATGCATTCCCCCATGAAGGAAACTGAATATATTTTAGTGCTCCACTCGAAAAGCTATCCTTTTTTTGCCTTACAATGGGATTCACTTGGTGTACAAAGCACATGCTAGCTTTCAAAGGTGCTATTTAAGCACTTCTATGAGTGGAACTGTGATTCTGTATGGCAACTAGTATATTTTCTGATAGTATTTTCCTTTGTTGAATGTTCCTGAGCAAAAGTTCCTTTCTGCGATCCAAATGATGTGTTTCTTCTACCTGAAGTAATACTTGTTATGTGCACATTAAGATTTCAGTTGCTAGAAAGACAGGCAAGTGGAGCTAAAGCTATTAGGTGCAATATTTCAATCGAAGTCAGGTGGATGTGTATAACTCTTTATTTATATTTTTAGATATATCTGTAAGCAAAGAGCAGCCACTTTGCTAAGATCACATTCCAAGTCATTGCCAGAGTATACTTATGCTACATATTATAAGTAACAGCAGGGTTATTTGGGTATTTATCTATCTATCTATCTGATCATAAGTGTGCTTCATTTGTAATGATTGAATGTATGACTGGTCCCTTTGTATGTTTCTCTTGTTGACAGGGATGGAGTACTTTGATGCAAGGCAGAAGCCTCATAATGTTGGGAAAATCATTGCAGCCCTGGTCCTCACAACACTCTGTATATTTGTTCTGAAGCAATCTCATGGTTTTGGTGGCAATAGCGTGGTAAGACTTTTCCATCCTATCATATTCCTTTCAATAAACTTTTCCAACCCACCTTCTACTCATGTTTCATATCATAAATTACAAATCAATTAATGTTCCTGTAGGTAGTAACTTTGTAACCTCTTTCCGAGACTCCTCTCCTTTTTGTTTTCTTGCAATGCACTTCATCAACTAGATATGTTAGTTTGAAGAAGTTTTAGAACATGCAAAGAAAGCTTGTCCGGTATCTTGTCATGGAATACGCACTTGGGTAATGAGAAAACAAAAGTGAAGAGCACCATCCTACTCGTTTTCCTCACATATCTCTGTACCTTCTTGTGGTGGTGCTAGCGAGCAGATGATGAAAGATCGAAAGTGACATCCCTCTAGCCAATAGTCTTTGTTCTTGCAGTTCCTTTTACCCTAGGCCATGTTCCAACTTGATCTTTCATGCATGTGTTTGTTGCCACCGCTTGGTTGTGGCGATTAAGGCCCCGAGTGACATCATGACAATTTTAGCTATCGACTATCTCGCCTAGAGTTGGTGTTTTGTTTCATGGCACCCAAACAATCTAGATAATTAATGCCGATTTGTGCTTTGTATACAAAACTTAGATGAATTTGATAGTACTCGATTCCCAACTTTTAAAGTCGACTGTGGTGTGTATATTCTGCAGTTTTCTCGCCATAAACCTAGGGTTACCCATGTCTTAGTTCTGAGGAGGAGTTGGTTATATTGGTTCACATGCCGCTTTAAGGCTCTTAAAGGATAACTATCGAGTTACCATTGTGGTAATCAAGTTTTTCTTTGTACTAAATGTGTGAACTAATTGTTATTTAAGCGCTCATTGATGCACACGCTTTGGTTCATCTTGTAGGATAATCTATCTAGAGGAAACATGGGAGCAAAGAAAGGTTCAGTAGGCTTATTTTCAGTAGCCTCGGGAGACTACAATTCATCTTTTGCCGATCCGGGGACGAGAAATCAGATCCTCATTTATGATTCTAAAGTCGCTTTGCTTGTGCCTTTTCTCGCTTATGGAGAGTTACATCCAAAGTCTTCTTTTCACTTAACTAGCTCCTGTGTCAACAAGATATTTTTTGAAAATGCATTTGATGTTGTGATGCACTTTGCAAATTGTTGCTTATGTGGGAGAGAGCACATTGGAACACCTTAGGTAAGTCTATTGTTGTTACCTTGACACTTATATTGATATCGAGGATCATCTTATTCTATTCTACATAAAATGTGGGGATCATCCAGGTTTTACACCTTTATGCATTCTCATATAGAATGGCTCGAACATCCATGGCCACTTGGCTGTGGAAAACAAAGATTAAGTATATTACCTTGTCTTTGGCCTTCCTGTTGATTTTTTACTTAGCTCTAATGACACCTCTCTTTCTCTCTGACTAAACAATGTATTAAAACAAATTATTTTGTCTTAATTGGTGGAACATAGTTGTCGGTGTTTCGTACAAGCACCGGCAAGTGAATTTATAGTAATGCGTTAGGCTCGGATGGTGCGCTAAAGGACACAGATTTATAATTGGTTGGGCTAAACGTCCCTATGTCCAGCTTTGTTGTCTTGTGTTATTAGCACCGTAACGATCCGTAGTAAGGGATACAAACCGCCGAGAGAGGGGTGGTCCCAAGTCTCGATCGAAGGATTGAAAGGTGGTCAAGAGCTTCAGAGTTGCTTGAATGTGTGTGAGTGCGTTCTATTGTTTTGTCCTCCTTTTCTCCCGTCCCCTTGATGGAAGAAGCGCATCCCTTTTATAGATGAAGGGCCGCTTTACAAGGGTAAGGGCTCAGGACGCGTACTCTACTTAGTCTTGTGGCTCACGTCTCACTGGTCAGTCCTCCACTCTGATGAGTGCGAAGGAAGATAAGTGTTTACAATGTTGTCGATGTCTGTGAGGATGTCGGGTTAGTCACGAGTAACGCCTGCTTGCAGGTATGAAATTGATGATGTTGGTTTTGACTTATGAGCCTCCCCACCTTGCTCCGCACGCGCCCGATTCTCATGAGTCCTCGTTGGGAGAATGCGGGTCGGGGTCCGGGTAACGCCGTGGTCAAGGCCTTCCGACCGGGAGGACACGAGGGGTCGGAAGCGGGCGCCGCTCCCTCGGGTCCACCGTGTGGTGACGGAATACCCATCGCTCGTGGAGATAGCAAATCCTTTCCGGAGCGTAGCGGTTGTCGATATCTTCGCTGGTTCAGTGTCCCAGAGTCAAGGCGGCGCCTACAACTCTGAGGTGAGGTGCACGCACTGTAATACCTTTGGGCTCTGCGGCGCCGGAAGGGTCTAAAGCTTCGATCCTGCTTCTCTGGCGGTCCTTTTCTGCCAGGCGCAGGTATGGTCGTTGGAGCCATGGTTGACCCGAACGTCTTGTCTCGGCCCTGTGCCCGTCATTATGAGGGATAGATATCGATCAGTCGAGGCTCGCTCGGGCCGCCGGGTGAGGCCGACCCGCCCTGGCGGGGTGGGCGAGACGGAATTCATCCTCGGCCCTCGGGCGAGACCGAGCCCGCCCTCAAGGCGTCTGGGCGAGGCGGAGTTTATCCTCGGCCTCGGGCGAGACCGAGCCCGCCCTATAGGCGTCAAGCGAGACGGAGATTAGCCTTGAGCTTTTGGGGCGGCGGGGTTATCCTACAAAGGCGTCTGGTGGTCGACCCGCCCCTCGGGGTCTGGGCGAGACGGAATTCATCCTCGGCCCTCTAGGCGAGACCGAGCCCGCCCTCAAGGCGTCAAGGCGGAACCAAACTCTCACACTCGAACAAGGGATGACATGGAGCCCTTATGCATCTAGAAGTTTTTCACGTTCGGTGGTCATCGGTTCCACCTTCCTGGGGTACCTGGTATTAGGTCCCCGACAGTAGCCCCCGAGACTCTAGGTGATTCGGGTAGAACCGCCTGGAGGGTGTTTTTGATTTCGTTGAAGCTAATTTGCTTGGGAGGTGTTGCTGAAAGCACCTGGCGATGGAAGTGTAACCGAGCCCCGGGTGACTCGAGTAGAGTCGCGCTTTGGGGTTGGATCGGCCTTCATGTAAGGTCAAGGACTTAATTTTTCATCAACTGGGTGTTTTTCCGAGTGGGTCGTGGCGCCCCTTCTTTCGGGACCGATTCGGGCCGTCCTCACTGGGTGCTTTCGCGCTTGGTGGCGGATTGTTCGTGGATTCCTTCTTAGTTGGGCCGGCCGGCGAGTTGCTGGGCCCTAGGTGGGCCAAAGAGAAAAGAAACGGGCCTTTGTGGCTTGTGCTTCCCCGGTGGGTGGAGAGTCCGGATTCGCTTGGGGAAGGCTAACCGTCCGCCGAGATTTTTTGGGATGAGAGGATAGGATCACATGCAGCGTGTCCCGCGACGTGACGCTGGTGGGCGGCGTGGCGACTCGGGAGATCGAGGCGACGGTTGCCCTTCTCGCGTCTGTCGCCTCCTATAAAACCGCTGGGTTCGCCCCTGTGGTCCCGTGTTTCACTCCCCTTTCTTTGCGTTCAAACATCCACCGCTAATCTTCCCGACCTCTTTGCGCCGCATCGCCACCGCCGAACCAAGCATGCGTTTGTGTTTGACCGCAGTTAAGCTCGCTACCGCCGCTCTTCCCCCTCCTGTTTCAATGGAGTTGTGGGCAGATCAAGCATCACTTCCGGCGTCTGGAGGGCCTCGTCTGCCGTGGCCTTCTCCGCCACTATCCATCTGGCCAGAGTGGTTACTCCCGGCGACGACAGGGTGAGCCGGTGTCACACCAAGGGTATGTCGTCTCCTTTGCCATCTTCCATGAGCAGGATTCGGGTACCCAAGACAGATTTTCACTGGGGCTATTAGATTACTATGAGGTAGAGTGCAAAGATCTCACTCCCAATGGGATTCAAAGATATGGCGTTCGTTGTTTTCTGCAGGCGAGGGTTTTCGGGATCGATCCCCATTTTGATCTGTGGCGGTATTTCTTTAGCATTAGTCCGTCAAGAGGAAGATTGGGGGAAAGAAGTGGATGCGCTGGATGGGGTGTGCCAAGATTCACTGCGCCATACCCGGTCGAAGGGTTACCCGTACATGCGTCGGCTACATCCAACAAGGGATGGCATTCGCAGTGGTTTTATGTTAGGGATGATGTGAGTGCCACCTCACCGGGAAGTACACCGGACGTCTTATTGTGGGTGCCCCTGCTGTCAGGGGTGGGCGCCCAGACTAAAGACAAGAAGCACATCTCCGACCTTCTCTCCGCCCTCCATGACACTGAAGGGTCGGGGTGTAAAGGGTCGGGATTATCGATGCCTACCACGCGAGGAGGTGGGCGCCATCGATGGCGCGCGTGTGCCTCGCACCGGATGGCGCTTGGGATATCATTCGAGGGGACGGTGCTGGATTGAGGGCGCCCTTATTCGGAAGTGGCGCAACAGATCAAGGAGGCGACTTGAGCCGACGAAGGATTCAGCCGGCGAGGTCCTCGACATCGTGTATCCGGTGCCGGGCATCCTCCAATGCGGCCGAGCTCGGGTTCTTCAATTCGTAAGCCCTCTTCTCCCGCATTCTTTTCTTTCTCCGAATCTCCCTCTTTAACAATTGCTTCTATAATGTTGGGAGCTAGCCGAGGGGCTAGTCTTCAAGGATAGCTTGACCCGCCGCCAAGGACAAGGTTGTGGCGGCGGCGAATCGACTTCATGCGGCCGGCGGGACAAGGAGGCAAAGGAGGAGATGAAGAAGGCGAAACGATCAAGCAGGAGGCAGGATCGGGAGAGGACGTGGCAGGTGAGGATGACGATGATGATGATGACGACGGCGGCGACGACGAGGTAGCCGTCGACGTGGATTGGGCGCCCTGGAGGATGAGGAGACGCCGACAAGTGGCCACCCACCGTGGTAGGGCCCTTCGCCTTTCACGCGAGGGAAGTGAATCGATGAGGTCGGTGGAGGCGGTGAAGTCCGCCTCAAGACGGCGCGTGCGGCCGAGGACCGGTGGATGGGGAAGGCGAACCTATCGCCGCCATCCCCGAGGCGACGATGAAGGGAGCAGCCTCGGTCCGCACCCGTGAGACGATGGAGGGGACGGCTCGGCAAGCGCGCTTCGACGAGACGATGGAGAGGAGCGACCCGGGGCGCGCTACCGACGAGATGGACCCCCCCCCGGGCGGGGGTAGGCATGAAACGGTCCCGCCAGATGAGCAGGCAGGGTGGGGATCCATCCCCAAAACGCTTCACGGCCGAGGACGCCAACGTAAGCTCGTTGATTCCTCTGTTTTCATCCTTTTTCCCTTTTATTTTGACTTAATGGTTATTACCTTTTGCTTGAGTTCTTGCGGACGGGTCACCGAAATTTGGCGCCCAAGAAGAGTCTCGCCCTTCAAGTGGGGACAGACGGCGCCGCTGGAGCCACCCCTGCTTTTGGCGAGGAGTGGTGCCGATGTCGGAGCGCTATTTAACCGGGACGGCGGCCCAAGGTGGCTCCTACACCCGCGGAGGTTACCGAGCGAAGCGGTCTCTTCCATGGGCGGGCGTGGAACAATGGCCGAGGATCGCACACTGCGTCGGTGACGGTGGTCGTGGATCGCGTAAGCCAGATCGGCCGGACGCGGTCGTGGTGGCACCCGAGCGTGGTGCAATCCACGCCGCCAGCGCCCATGTGGATCCACCCGTGGGCCGCTCAAGCTGCCCAGACGGAGGAGGGGTCAATGAGGGTCTCGAGTGGCGGTGGTGCCTCACAGGTCGGGAGGAGCCGCCACCGCCCCTTTGTCGGAGGAAACCGCTCCCAAGGGGAGAGCCGCCGCCAGTGGATGGATGCTCAGACCCGACGTCGCTCTTTTTCTCTTTCGATGATCATTCCGAGAGCATGGAGCGGAGGGTCTTGACATCGGGATCTCGACCATCTTGAATGCCTGGACCAGCCGAGAGGAGCCTCCGTGAGATCGTTATCCCTACCACTCGGTGTATTTTACGGACTTTCTTCTTTCTTCATGTGTTTTTGTGTTCTCGTATTCTCGATATCACGCCTTCTTCCTCCTCGACTCTTGTTGCTCAGAGTCGGATAAATCCCAATTCCTCCATGAATGTAAGGCGGAGAGGGATCGCCTTTTCCGAGGAGGCCCACATGAAAGCAGACTTGGCCGCCTTGCTTACTTGCTACTGCTCGAGAGCGGGAGGCCCAAAGCGCCAGGATGCGGAGGAGGCGCGACGGAATGTTCGAGGACCTGTCGGCGAGGTCTAAGCCGGATGGAGAGGAGATTGCGGACTCAAAAAAAGAGCGAGACGAGCTGCCGCAGAGGAATGCCTGCCAATGAGAAGGCCAACAAGTCCCAAGGAGCCGGAGATGGAGCAGGACCTCCGGCGGAAGGCCGAGAGTAGGGCCACCCTCCAATGGAAGGTGGACGAGACGCCGAGGTGGTCCGCTCTCCCAAGTGAGCTTGACGACGCTGGTGAAAGGAAAGTCGAGAGGCCGAGAACGCCGCCACCAAGTCGGAGAAAGAGGTCGCCTATACGCCAGCAGAGCCCTTCAGCCGAGAGTGATGAGCATGATCTTCTACAAGCCGCGGTCGGGGTTGTTCTTAACGCTCTGAATGTGACGGAGCCGGTGGAGACCAGCCCGCCATGCGGCTCGTGTTTGAGGTATCACGGCTCGGGTGGGCCCGGCTTGAGGAGAGTGCCTTTCACGCCGGGATTACCCTGGGCCTTCATCGTCGCCACGCCCACTATGAGAAGGAAATAAACTCGAAAGTGATGAGCGAAGGCTTTCCGTCCACCTACGAGGATGAAGAGTTTGGAGGAAATGGAGATGATGGTCGCCTCCCTTGTGAAGAACCCGCGCATAATCTGAAAGAGATGGTTCTCCTCCGGGAAGTAATTAGTCGAACAATTTTGAGAATAACTTATATGTAATATGTGAACAAGTGTCGGTACTTTTCGAAGTCCGGGCCTTTCGTGCTTTTAAGCGTCTTAATTTCGTTTTGTTTGATTTTGCGATTTCATTTTTTACGGTCTTACCAATATGTTCCCTGAATTATGCCACCGATTATAATGCGAGGAGATTGTTCGAAAGAAGGAGAGGAGGTAGTCAGTACCTTCTTGACAAAAGAAGTAATGTCCGACCCCCTTTTCACTGGGAGTTGGGCTGTGTTCTTGGAGACCGGAATCGTGGTTTTGGTGATAATGGATGCCATCGCAATAATCCCCCGCCTGCCTTCCAAATGTAAATCCCAACCGGGAACTCTATGGGCTCTGACAAGGTGGGGCCTTTGTCCCCTGCATTGTTTGGCCCGAGCCCCGAGCCTTGTCGAGTGGTCCGATAGGGTCGGCCGTTATTTATGTTACCTCGCCCTCGATTTTCGCAATCGGAGGGGCCGAGTGAACGACACTTGCCTCGATGGCTTGAGTACGCGCTACCAACGAGCTCGCTAACGGGCATGCGTTCATGCGGAATCCGGGTCCATCATTTGTCGATGGGGTCGGCAGAGCCCTCTGGTGGCACTCCACAACTTCTTAACCCGCCTCCCGGCAGATGCCCGAGTCGCTCGATAAGCTGGGGCCCGATGGCCTCTCCTCGATGGAGATTTCGTGGGTTTGGCTCGAGGTTAGAATCGAACGAGAGAAGGTCGAGACGCCCCGGCGCTTTCGAAGCGGGTTTGGGCAGGCGCCTGGGCTCGTCTGTTATCTCTCCCCGGCTCGTTTCGTGTGAGGCGGCCTCGAGCCCCTTCGGGCCGACCTTGAAACCTCAAACTGTGGTTGCCTATATCGGATAAATATGACAATCGTTTAGGCAGTGCGACACGAATCATTGGGATGCAATTTTTGCATATGAAATGTTTTGAATGCGAGATTTAATTGAAAATAAAGGTGGTGACGTTACCTTGGTGGTATGAGTGACGGAAAAGCTCCTACCGGATGGGTTCGGGTCCCGACGTTTGTGACGAGGTTGAAAAACCGCATAAGAATTGCCATTCTTTGTTTTGTGTCTCGGTGAAGATCCGAGCACATTCAATTAACCCGGGCAACTTTGGTTTCTCAGAGGGCGGACCCTTCGATCCCTTCTTTGAGAAAGGCGGACGTCGAAACCGTAGACGCGAGAGGCGTTTGAGCATGATTTTTCTGGTGAATAGAAACATTGTAGCTATCGGGGCGTAGGGTTTGCTAGTTCGTCCAGTTTTACTCAAAGCTTTGTGATGTATGCCGCTACTCTTAGTTTCAAGCGTCACGGAGGGTCGGGTGAAGAGGATGTCGGGATTGGTAGTCATCCTCGACAAATTTCGAAAGTGATGTTCGCGTCCTCGCTTTTCGACGGGTCGGAATCTTGCGAACAAATTCTAACGCATAAAAAGTGAAAGATGAGAGGCTTATCTTTCTTTTGGTCGTTCGTTCGTCAGTGTCTTCGGGCCGAACGGTCGACCCAGAGAAGCGAAGGGTCCCATCATCGGTCGTCAAGTGGTCCCTGCATGGGAAGGCGAAAAATTTTGTCCGCCTATGCGGTGCTCTTTAATCATTGCGCCGTCCCGAGCGGGTCGATGGCGGGCCATACCCAGCAAAGGTTCGGTTTGACCAAAGAGGGACGCTTCAGAGACCCGGGTTCGTCCGTCACTTGCAAAGGCCCTTCAGATATCAATCAAGATTGATTGCGTATTAAAAAGGGAAGGAGAGGGTTTTTCGTCCGACCTTTCGCCTTTCCTTAGTTATGCGCCTCCTCTTTAAATAGGGAGGAGAGAGAGTTCTCGGCCCACCTCCCCTTACGCCTCCGAGCCGCTATCTCTCCTTTTCCGCCAAACGCGTCCAATGCGTCGTGGTGGTTCTGAGTGAGGCGAGTAATGCCGAGAGAGATAGAGAACTTACAAACTTGCTCGTGATTACGGTGCATGATGTCGAGCGGAGGTTATCCAACGTAGATGAGATGGTGCGCGCGGCCCTTGCTGAGGAGTCGCTGCTGGCGAAGGAAAGGAGGCGTCGGTGGACGTCGTACGTCGTTGACCGCGCCGTCGTTCGCTGCGCCCCTCCCTTGGCGGGAGGTGTTTCACCTTATATGCCGTTATCGGTTATGGCCGGGATGATGGCGTAGTCTTGAGACGTCATGGCGGTGGCGTCGCCGCCGGGTCATGGTACCGACGACGATGGCGTAGTCCCCGGACGTTCGTGGGCGGCGCTGCTGTCGGGTCGCGTACGACGGCGGCGTAGTCCCGCACGCCCGGCGGAGTCGTCGAGATGGTGGCGCTTCGAGGATCCAATAAGATGTCGCCGATGGAGAGCGTGGCACGGCGACCGCAGTGAGATTTAGCCGCCCGTGTACACGCCCGGACGTCGCCGATGGAGAGCGTGGTACGGTGACCGCAGAGATTTAATCGGCTCACAGACACGCCCGGACGTCGCCGATGGAGGAGGCGGCATGGACGGCATGAGAACACTTGTGGTAGAGCCGAGCCGAGACCGTAATGAAATAACGTTGTGGGGAAGCCCCTGCAAACAAATCCTCGGAGTATATTGTTCCTTTTTGTAATGACATCGCTTTGTAAGTGGTGAATTTGTGCAAAATGAACAAAATTGCATCCTTGGCTTATGGCAAGACATTTTAACGC